>JAULBW010068528.1:0-33763 GCA_032358265.1 Vaucheria bursata | reverse complement strand
TGATTGCATATCATTTCATATGTGTAATATATTTTTTCATTGCATGTAATTACATCTTTCTTGTGTTGATTTTAACAAAAATAAATAGAGATTTGAACTGAAACATTTTGATTTGGTGGATATGCTTTTTGTTCGGTTTGCAGATTAGTACTTTATAGGATCGAAATCTCTTCACTCTTTTTGGCACCATAATTTTATTTTGAAATATACCATAGGGCATGAGTAGTATTAAAAATAAATAATTTGTGCACTCTTAAATACATTTGGTAACTAAATCAGTTGCAATTTCAAATACAATCCAAGCAATGTTTTGATTAGATTCAAGCAATTGCAAGATAACTTTGATATGACTCTAATGGAAATATGCAGGTAAATTAAGATATGATTGAAATATATTTTGTGTCAGATTCTGATACCGTTAAAGAAGAATTAGAAAATCGAATCAGAGACAAAATTGTATTATATAGACACTCATCAATTGTCTATACTCCTTAATTGCGTTCAAGGTAATCTCGCATTACAGCCAGAGTAAGAGGGGTTTCATCTGCAGCAGCATCGACTACTTTGGTGGGAAGCCATCCTTTTACATCCATTTCTATAGCATAGCTTGCCTGAATATATGTAACGATATTTTATAAATGATAAAAAGTAACCAACCCTATGTTACTGTGCAGCCTAACCACGATATTTCCATATAACAAATCAAATAATAGGACTAGCAAATAATCAAATTGATAAAAAGTGCAGCAACTTAAGATCCATAAAATAGTTCCAACATTATCCCGTCCGAGATTAATTCTTACAACAACATTCTCCTATGAATCTAATAAATGCTTTGAAAGAAACTGAAGGCAATGTATGAATGTATTTGCCTTTCATGAAATAGATTTGAGAATATTGGTGGCAAAAAGCATGCCACGAATTAGAGCAATTAATTTTAAAAAAAGAAAGTGTAGGCATAAAATTATGTAATGATTGGATTTTATTAAAGCAAGTGTACTAGGCATATAAATACTAACCTTTGTAGTTTTAGCATCGATTGGTTCTAACAATAGTAAGCTATTAACATCGCCACGAACTGAACTTTTCACTGTGGGAACGTCAGAAGGCATGTTACTTTGAACAAAAAGTATACTTCCCTTTGCTGCAGTAACTTCACTTGCGGGTAATCGATGCATCACGTACGAAAAATCTCTACTGGATATAACCCCCCCTCTTTTAGGTTTTCCTTGCAGGTAAACAAGGTGTTGGTCTGGATTAAGAACGCGTACAAGTTGGCAATCCTGGGTATTGACCGAATCCCAATTTTTACGTTCGTTAACATTCCACCAAAGCTTAGCAACTTTCTCTACAGGCGCCTTAATCACGGTTTGAGCAACTCGAACGATGGGTAAGCCACCCGCATTTCGATGCGAATTTGAATCAGTGATGCCATAAATAGTTACTCCTTCCATTTCAGTGCGACGAAAAATATGTTCAGATTTTTCAATACCAGTTACATAGCGCCCTAACCTTGAAACAATTCCATCGGCTGACGGTGATGCTTGGCATTGAGATATGATGCAGCAGCCCAATCCAGCTGAAGCAAGTGCTGAATTGAAATAGAATAAAAATTTAAGTCGAAAACATTTATCAAATCCAATTACAATTTTTCACCTCCAACAAATGCGGTAGACTTCGCGTTACTTCGAGCAACTCTTAAAGCAAACATGGTCAAGAGAAATATATCAAAGACTCACGCGTTTAGCATTTATATTTAAAAAGCAAACTGATGATCTTGATTAAAAAAAACTTTATTGGAACTTCAACTTCACAATGTAAATTCTAGTTTTCTACGGGTAATTTCATTGGACCCAATTACGGAGTTAGATATGTCGCAATTTTGCAATACTAACATTGATAAAACACCTCCTCAATCTTGATAGGAATGGGTTCAAGGCAATCAAGATTAGGCCCTGGAGATGTCCGCGCAACTGATATGGAGGGTGATAATGATTCTGAGGAAACTCTATCTGTGGGAATGACAGATGCTTTGAAATCGAATCTATCCAAAAATCAGAGGCAGACAGCGTCAAGGTAATGATTTATTGTGATATTTTTCTCTTTCGGGCATTCGCTAATTTGACCTACTTATTAGTGCCGTTCAGGAAGAGCTACGCCAAGCATATAATGATGGTATGCGTAATATGAAAGACTCAATTGCGGGTAAGGCATCATTATTAAAATACGAAGCTGATGCAAGCTGGATAGCAAAAGTGGAATATTCTAGAAGCCAAGAAAAGGTAGCAATAGAAATGCTCAAAAGGGAATTAAACGAAAAGCTATACAGAGTTGCTGGCAAACCGACAACATGTTTATTAGAGGAAGAGAATGTACGGCAATGCATCAGCACTGAAAAAGCCAGCCAATGTACTCTTCTCGTCCACACGTTAGAAAAATGTGCGAAACAAGCTCTTCAAATAAGTACATAAAATAAAATTTCGCAAAAAAATGAATATGGTTTTCAACATGTTTTCAGTTAGTTCACGAAAAAAAATGCGATATTCTTCAGTGGATTGTCGGATCTTAATGTCTTCCTCTTGGATCACTGGCTTCCTGTTTTTCCAATTTAATAAGATCATCTATTCGCAAAATCGTAATAGCCGCTTCAGTTGCAAAACGTAATGATTTGATCTTGCTGATAGCAGGCTCAACCACTCCAGCATCAAGATTATTTCGAAGTTGACCTTTAAGAAGATCCAATCCAACATACTTCAAATCACGGCTGTCCTCCTGAGGCAATGTTACAATATAATGAAACGAATAATTATAATCATTCAATACAAAGGTCATATATCCGAAACTATAGGTATCTATGTAATAAAAAAAGATATGCTAATATAAAATAGACAAATATCTAATGCACAGGAAGAACGCAATGAAAACATTTAATCTTACCTTGGTCTGTGAAGTATTGTGCACTGCACGTAATTTAGAGACTAATTCTGTAGCATCTTGTGCGGCATTGACTGCAAGAGTCTTAGGAATAACTAGCAATGCATCGGCAAATTCGGCTATAGCAAGTTGTTCTCGAGAACCTAGAGTAGTAGCAAAGCTCTCTAGATAAATAGATAGAGCAACTTCTACCGATCCTCCTCCAGCAACTAACACATTCCCTTCCAACATTCGTTTTACCACCATCAAGGCATCATGTAAAGAACTGCATGGTTGATCAGATTAAAGCTGTTAACTAATGATATTCTATAAATGCAGAGATAATACTCACTACATGAACCAGAGATTTAGTGAGAAATGGCTCAGAAGAGAATGCAAAAATATTTTTGTAAATGCAAGGGTACATACCGATCCATCTCATCCAGCATAAATTCATTTGCGCCTCTAAGAATTATTGTGCAGCTGGATTGTGTTTTGGTTCCTTTGATAAAAATTAATTCACCATCACCTACACGATCTTCTGATACTTCTTCAGCTTCCCCGAGCATTGATTCCTCAAATGTTTCATTACCCTCCATATCAGCTAATGTACTTACAATTCGTGCTCCTGTAGCTTTAGCAATACGACGCATATCTTCCGGCTTTACTCGACGTACAGCAATTGCTTTTGCCTCAACAAAGTACTTGAGACACAAATCATCTATGCCTTTTGTAGTTAAGATGACTTTGGCTCCAGCAGCAAGGATTTTTTCAATTCGCTCTTTAGTAATATCCATTTCTCGCTGTCGAATTGAATCAACTTCTTTCATATCTTTCACAACGACTTCTACACCCATCTGCATTTTGTGTCGCTGAAGATTGAAATCCAAGAGTGCAATCTTTGCTTTGTGAATGGAAGTGGGCATACCTTGTGAAGCTCTTGTACAGTTAAGGGCATAACCTTTGACAAGTTGAGAATCCAGTGCACTCTGTCCCTGACATTTTAAAATGTGCACTGCACTTACCGGATACTTTACAATTACTTTCCCCTTTTCCCCAATACTTTCTGTACGAACTGTGGTCACTGCATCCACTGCAAGTTCGCTAAAAAAATCACTTTCAGGCCCTAAAATTTTAGATGACATGGATGTTTTGGCAGCATTTATAAGATTCGATCGTCCAAGTGTATCCACCGGGACGCATAGATTTTGCTTTATATATTTCACGGCTTCTTTTAGTGCAAGACGATAGCCTGACATAACACTAGTAGGATGAACATTATTCAAAACTAATTCATTCGCCCGCTTCAGAAGCTCTGCTGCAACGATGACAAGAGAAGTAGTGCCGTCCCCTACTTCTTGATCCTGAAGTTGGGCAACCTCGACAAGGACTTTCGCTGCAGGGTGTTGAACATCAAGTTGTTTTAATATTGTGGCGCCATCGTTCGTAATAGTCACATCGCCCACCTAAAGAAAAATAACGTTAAGACAGTAACGACTAAGAATATTATTTTCATGAAATATTACCTCATCGACGAGCATTTTATCGAGGCCCGCTGGTCCAAGTGACGTTTTAACTATGTTTGCGATAGCTATTGCAGCAGTAACATTTTGACTTCGAACATCCTACCATTCGACAATATTAATCATTGGCAAATCTAATAGATGGCGTAGAAGTTGTGTGCTACCTGCCCAGAAGTTCTTTCACCGTGTATCATCAATCCTGTACCACTTGACATCGTATTTGACTGGTGATATAGTTGCGCTATGCTAGGGTGATAAGATAATATATCTTTGTTAATAATATCTTAAAGCGATTTACCACTGATGTGCTACAAAAAAATTAAAAATTTTTAACTTATTTCGACAAAGTTATTTTTATCAATAGCACTTTTCTTCATCAAATCGATATGAAAACCAAAAAGAATGGTGACCGGAAGAAGAAAGACCTTAGAGATTATGATGTTATACCAAGCCCTATTGCTATTGAGGAGCTGAATAATGTCAACGAAGAAAGTGATCAAGCTAATGATTCAGATGTCGAATTCATAGCCGAAAACGATCAGTACGCTAATTTTATCGTGTCTCTCAATGAAAGCTCTCTTGAGATCGATAAGAAGACATTCTCTAAAGAGTTGAAGGTTGAAAAAGATCCTGTGGAGGTAGTTCGACGACTACCGTCTACCACTGGATGGGAAAAGGAGTCAGCGAACTCAAAGCAGCGTTTGCCCATTAAAGATAAAAAAGGACTTTTAAAGCCTAATAAGCATTTCTTGACTGAAGATGCAGCGGAGGAAGTTGTGAAAACTCAAGAAAATATCCCGACAACTGATGAAATCAATCAGAACGCCACTAATGAAGTTCATGAGGAAGAGTCGAGCGTATATGACTCTGCTGATGATATAACTCGCAGTGGATATGACTCTGACGTTTCTGGGGCCAACGGAAATGTAAACGCAGCAAATCAAAATACAGTTATTTCACGAAAGCTTAACATTGCTGAGAAAAAGGTGTTCATTGCGCAACTCTGCGAATCTATTCTTGAAGATCCAGAGGCAGCCTTGTTTCGCCCGAAAACTCAACTCTTAGAAGTGCAGAAAAAGGACCATTCATCCACTAAAGCTTTGTCTAAGATTGAGGAGCTGCATGGTCTTACTTTCGATGAAAATATAACCATACAGAATTTGGCAACGATTTCAGAGTTTGCTATTTTCAAAGATATTATTCCAAATTATCGAATAAGAATAATAACAGCTAAAGAAGAAGAGCAAAGAGCGTCAAAAGATGTTATGAAAGTACGAGCATCAGAAAAAGCTCTGTTAGCTTCATATCAGGTGAGATAGTACTTCATATTCATCTTCTATATCCCAACCTCAATATTAAGCATATTTATTCATCATCTTTCTGTGCAGAACTTTTTAAAACGATTAGAGGAGTTAGCGTCAACGATAAAGAATGATGGAAAATCCCGTGCTTTGTCTTTGAATGCTGTACGATGCATGTGTGGATTGCTTAAAACACATGCGCATTTCAATTTTAGAACAAATCTTATTATGGCCATTATTCCTCGTATCAATCATGACTGGTCAGAAATGTCCGATCTGTGCTATAACTGCATTGTAGGCATATTTCAAAATGATAAGCAAGGAGAAGTGTCTTTAGAAATTACGAAAGCTATCACAAAATTTGCAAAAGATCGAAAGTATGTTGTTAAGGACCAAGTTCTGCGATGCTTCAACCACTTGCCATTAAAAGTTCGAGAGGATGAAATATCTGATGTAAAAGCAGCAGCCAAAAATAAACGCCGAAAACGCAAAGCAAAAGATATCGAATATGAAATGATGGAAACTGATGCAAATGTAAGAATTTTTTTCATGTACTTAATATTTTTATCTTGAAATATTCTATCATTTATGTTGCAATGCAGGTTGATACTACAGTTAAAAGCCAATGTCATGCTGATGCTCTTGAAGAAGTTGTTCTCACATTTTTTCGAGTATTGAAGAGTTACCGTCTTCCTCACTTGCTGCCTGTTGTCATGGAAGGTTTGGCTAAATTTGCGCACCTTATTAATCTTGACACCGTTGAAGATCTTTTGGATGTATTAAAGGAGTTACTTTCAGAAAATAAGCTGTCGTTTGAAGCATCACTTCACTGTGTGTTGATGTCTTTTTCAACATTACAAGGACCAGGTCGAGAGCTGCAAGTTGATGATAAAATATTTTTGCGTCATTTATATGGGAAACTACCGCTACTTGTCAATCATGGGCATAGAAACCTGGTGCCTTTGACTTTGCAATGCTTAGAGGCAGCATTTATGAAGAGACGTGAAAATTCTGCTGTTCGAGTTGCTGCATTCATGAAGCAACTTCTGACCATTTCGCTACATTTTTCGTATGCTGAGGCGACATTGCTACTTAATATGGTTAATAAATTGGCCCTTAGGTATACTCCTACTCAACAAATTCTTGAAAATGAACTAGATAAAGTTACCTCTGGTAATTTTAATCCTTACATTCAAGATCCAGATCATGCTAATCCATATGCATCATCTAGTTGGGATTTATCTTTACTTAGGTTCAGTTATCATACTAATTTGAGGAGTATTGTGGGTGACATTGGTAAACTTACTAAACAAAATCAGGCAGATGCTCTATCAGCATCATTCATGCGCAATACGAACGGAATCAGCACTACTGCAGCAATATTTGCTGGCATCCCTGTTCCTTCCGTGAGTGCTGTTAAAATTGGCAATACTTCAAGGCCTATTTTTCCCATAGAAAATCAGTTACCATATGACTCTGATTCATTATGAAAGCACTTTTTTGAGTTCCACCTTCTATGAATAAGACTGAATTAGCTCTTTTGAAGCATCTTTTCCGTTGCCATTTGCATATTCAAATTTGTTACGTTTCATGTTTACACTAAATTTAATGTTTCACTGGGATTATTGTGTTGTAGTCAATAATTGTCAAATACTTTAAAAGTTTGCTCTGATTCTTAAGGAATGCTGCATGCTTCTATAACTTTTTTGGGAAATTTTATGCATGTGCACAATAAAAAAACTTCTCCCATTAATTTTTATGGCAAAAAAATTTCTTGACGCCATTTTGACTTATAATGACCCCCCCAATACAGGATATGGCTTTTTTGTGTGGGGGAATCAAATTCTAAGTTTTTTACCTGATATTTTGGCTTCAGTTTTGTAAGACCATAACCTTCACTGTAGCTCTTACATGTAGAAAGTCCAAATTTTTTCAGGCACATCAACTAATTTAAAAAATCCACTTCATATAAACATATGCACTGTTTACGGAAAACTTGCTTACTCTGCAAATTTATGAATGAATCTTACAGAAAATAGATAAATATCGACTATTATCCTCTCTACAAACTTGCATCAAAAGAATGTTTGTTTAACCCGAAATTTCAATTGGGACATGGTACGATCAGAGTGGTGATGATATGATGCAACAAGAACTTGTTCTGAACCATTCATTCAATCTTTCCATAATTTAAGTTCGGTGTCAGGAAAATTTAAATGAATTATCCTCCATCGACAAACGGAATGGTACAAAATCACATTCCGTTTTGCAAGTAATGTACATTTTAATATATGATAAGGTTTATTGGCATAGGGATAAGAACAAGTGTTATTTCATCATTATTTTTAGGTCTATAATAATTGCGATATTTTTATTTCAAATATACCATGAAAAAAAGAACTGGGATTAACGATATAAAGCTATGGAACACATGTCCAGTGATTTCAAGAATACTGTATGAGCTAAACTTATCGTGAGATAAATCATTATTCCACACATTTGAGATAAGTATAAACTAATTCTCCTAGAATCGAAATTGCGCAAAAAGTTTAAAAATATATTTTTTGAAATGGGAAACTAGAAAATAAAACAAAAGATGCAAGGAATCAAAAAAATAATTGTTTATTACCATCAAATTTAGAGCGGGTTGAAATAATAAAATTTGCAGAGTTTAAATTAAATACACCATGAGGGAATCGCTGTATAATCACTGTCATTTATCAGCAGTGTCATATGTAGAATTCTAATACTACTGTATACATCTACCGCAATAGCATACTGGCTCGTATACCAAGAAGACCTGTACAAATGGAACGTACCATCATTTCGAGAAATGTTCAAATCAGATAGTGAAAAAATCACGCCATCAATTTTCGACCTTGTACACTTGCAACTCTCTTCAAATGTAACATTTTTACTGCATCCCTAGTTGCTGCTTCCACAGGAGACAAAGTTTGCGTTGTGATACCGCTAGATATATCAGTTTCAACAACCATGCTTCCAACAGAAGATTCGTGCATCGATTCAAAGGTATCTGTAGGGCTACATCTCTTCTCACTTGTGGATTTAACATTTTCTAATTTTTTTATAGAGGTTTGAAAACTATCCTGTCGAGTTTCCTTCAATATAGTAATACTGTCTACCTCGCGTGCATGATTCTGCTCTTTTTCTTCATTGCTACAACCATTATACGAGGTATTATGTGTAAATTTATCTTTACTGCTTGGAGATGGATGAGAGTAGTAGTAAGGAAGAAACGAATTTGCAGGCACTTCTTTTGTTTGTTGCGACGATGATTCTGATTTAGATTCTGATCTCTGAAATACATTACTTCCATCAAAACCTTCATGTTCCTCCATGTCAAGCTGGAATTTATTTTCAGCTCCATACTGGTCATCCTTCGAATGTATTCTTCCTAACTCATCAGAAGCTAAGGATTGTTTATTGAGCACCGTAGATACGGTATTATCTCCTTCGTTGCTGAAGCTACGCTCTATTGGTTTATTTGGTGCATCTTTTCTATTATTCAATCTTCTAGTTCTGTTTCCTCCAGAACATCGCCACAGTGTAAAAATTGATCGTGCTTTTATTGAAGGGAAGCATCCAGGTTTATGAATCAATTGCGGATTATCAACTTTATCTTTTTCATTGATACTATCAGAAGACTCACGAGAACGGCCCGAACTATATCTATGTCCATATATTTCACTGATCTGTTTTCCTTGAAGGGCGGTGTGAGATTTTGTACTACTTCTTCGATATTCAGTAATTCCTTGACTCGGTCTTCGAGGAACCATAGCGGGAAGTAATTTTTGACTGGTTCGATAAGCATGTTCCATTTTCACTCTTACTATAGCATGCACAGGAGTCTCAACCTCGTCTTGAAGTTTTTCTGTAATAGTAGCTGGACGAACAATTGGAGATCTAACTATATTTTCTTTGAAAGTCACTTGTCCTTCGCTTCGAGCTTGTCGAGATGGCGATGCGAACGACTTGCGCCGGTAGAGTATACTGTTGAGCTCTGAATCACTTTGAGTAGATTGCTGCTTCAGTACTGTCCGTCTGCTATGTGTCGCTTTTAAAGAAGGACGTGGGGGAAGCACCCGAACATGCACAGCAACAGATTTCGTATTCTGGAATATAAAAATCATGTAGAATTAATATAATGAGTTGAGAAAAAAATTTCAGAAATTTTACAAGATACCTTATGTGCTTTGTCAACATTACTGTGATCTTGGAAAAAAGAAGATTTCTCTTCACTAGTTGTGCTTGGCAAACTCGCCGAATTAGCAGTGCTAATGCTACCAACACTAACAGGGACAGGGCTCTCTTCTGGACCGGGCAGTGCCGGGTCATTCCTCCACGGGTGCCACTCACCGTTATCATAAAAGAAATCTGAGGTTGAGCTGAAAATGATCCTACCACTAGAACTGTAGCATCGAGTTCCTTTAAATATGATACGATGCTTTCCTGGAGTAACGACTATTGGTGTATGATCTAGGACAATTCTCAAGTTAGGTCGTCGTTGAGATTCACGACTGGATATTTCCATTTTTATGTCTTTTGGAAAGAGAAACGGGGCGTTCTGAAGATAAGAGAAAACAGAGCATGAATGACATTGCAATGAAAAATTCGAAATATTAAAAGTTGCATTGCAGTATAATCGAAAATATCGAATTTATTTTAGCAAATAACCATCAAGCACTTGCATTCAATATAATATATACGTTAGATGAAGCGACATCTTATGACTCACCAACAACATGAAATTGAACAAGCTGCGAAAAGGCAATATTATATATCCTTATCCAGCAGCCTCTGTTCATAAAATACCGTCTCGACCCAATACTTTTTCTTAGATATAGTTTATATTCGTTGTCTTTAATATCTATCTTTGCTTCAAAGAAATATTGCCACGTCTAGCCGTCTCAAATGGCTTTTCAAATATCATTTTGTGATGAAACTGCTTCGGTTGAATGCTCCATTGAACGCTTGGAATGATATACGGTTTTAGGCTGATTTCGCCTCAGTCATATTACTCGACAACTAAGAATCATGACACACGTAGATATCCATCAATCAGTAAATACCTTTTCGTCTTACGCAAGAAAAAAATTTAGTATCATTACCAGATATATGTTGAAGTGCTAGTTTCAAATCAGTTTATCCTAGGGTAGGAGGGCGTTGAGATTAATAACGGATTAATTTTTTTAATTCTCAAGTAGGAATATTTAACTATAGTTGAAATTCCCTTAATTAAGTACAGGCATGTAACGACATCTGCCCATATTAAATTCAGCTTAAAGATTCTATGAATCCAATAACTCTTGATTCAATAAGGCACTCTTAGAAAAGTTTTGAAAACGGTAAAAATCAAGAGTTCTCGAGTGCTAGACTTCTTTCGCCCAAAAAATCCTCCAAACGTCAAAAATGCAGATACCGCCTTTTGAATGAAAGTTTAATGAAACCGAAAACTCGGGATCAGGAAAAAGTACATGATAGAGTTGCTACGGTTCGAAACAATATTTCAAATGTGAACCTCCCAGAAACAGATTTCCCAACTCAGCATAGCGAAGAGATTTGATTTGTCAGGTAACCGTGGAGGACTTAAATAGAGTAACGTGCACACGGCACAATGTTTTGGATAATGTTTTTTTTTGCCTCATGTATGAATGAAAGATTGTTATGCTTTTACATCAACCGATATGATGGTATGATTTCAAAGCAATGATTGCGATTTATTGAATTATCTGTTCATCTAAAACTATTCAATTTGTAATCGAATTGATTGTTAAAATGGTTTCGATCAGCGCACTGTTTCTTTCAAAAATTTAGTTAATTCCATGTTATTTAGATTATGAACAACTAGACTAGAGTGTTCAGATAACTTCCTCAGCATCTTTTAAGAAGTGGCCTCTACTGTATCTTTACAGAATCTAATCTTTTTCATGGATAACATGATCAAAACTTTAGAAACCAGCTTAAACAATTAAAAACTATATTACATTCTTTCCCCTAATGCTATTATATTGCTGACTTCTGATAATTCATACCCAAAAATGTCCTCTAGCGATGACGTAATTGCCCATAGCTGGTACAAGCGTAGCACCTTATTTATATTGAATAGCTCTAATGATGAGTGGCCAAGAAGTTGCAGCAGGAGGTTAAGGGCGATAATGAGGGTTTGTAAAGTGACTCGGGAAAATAATATTAGCTTTTTAGTTTCGTAAAGTTGATAAGGCTGTAGTGTGCATTTCAACTAATGTTTTCATGGATGAATTAATTCTTCTGACATTGGTAGCAGTCAGAAAAGAAAACAGTTGAAGCAAAATATGGTAATTTTCTATACTCATTTTTCTATTGTAACCTAGCATGCTTGGAAAGATTTCCTTTCTCATGCTATAAGAAAAAATCACAGAGGGAAGGGAACATATTGAATGTACCCCCTTCCCTTGCTGAGCACATTATTAAGCAAGGGGATTATGTAAGGGGGTGGTTTATATGTAACCTCAAGCCTACCTACTGTCACCTATGGTACACTGCTGGCATACTTTTTGCTGATGCAGAAAAAAGTAAAATCTAGCTAGTTGCTTATATGAATATTTTCCTTCCAAAAGATAAATCAGCATCATATTATACAATATTATGAAAGGCAGAAGTAAAAAACATTAAAAAAATTTCATATTTTATTTGATTTTTGTATTCAAAAGTGTACTCGTTTTACTCCACTCAATTCATCGACAAACATGCGAGGTGCAATACACATAGACATTAGCTCTTGGAAAAGAAGTTTGCATGCATACGGTATGTGAACTTGGCTTATATCCGTTTTGTTTCGGCATGAACGACACTGCAAATTTAAAAACAATAGAACTTAAAATCCAATAGAAGGTTCATATGAGTAAAAATACTTGCGCTACATACCTCAAATGACTGTTTACGAAGATTTGCAATGGCAATTAGTCCGCAGCGATTGCAAACGTGAACTCTATACGGATCGCTGTTTAAGAATAGTCTATCCCGCAAGAAATTGGCGCAGCCATGACTAATTAGACAATCTCTTTCCATCTCCCCCATTCGCAGACCTCCATCTCTTGCTCTCCCTTCCATTGGCTGTCTTGTAAGCATTGCCACTGGACCTCTTGATCGGCTATGAATCTTATCATCTACTAAATGCTTGAGTCTTTGGTAAAAAGTTGGCCCAAGGAATACTTTTGTTGAAAGCATACGACCAGTATGACCATTATAAAGTACTTCGTTGCCATGTTTTTGATAACCCATCTGCCAAAAGATTCAAATTAGAATAGGCATACAAAAGTATAGTACAGTGGTATCTACCTTGTGAAGTCTTCCAGTGATGTCAGCAACAGTAACATCAGTAAATGGTGTTGCATCACCTTCTGTGCCCACCACTAAACCGAATTTACCCATAATAGTTTCAATAAGATGCGCGATTGTCATTCGACTGTCGGCATGCAATGTACACAACGGTAGGTAAGACTAGTGCACAAGACATGGAAAGAACATAATCAACATACCTCGGAATAGCATGTGGATTAATGATTAAATCTGGTGTGATGCCTTCCACGGTGAATGGCATATCTTCCATCCTATACGTCATACCGATGGTACCTTTTTGTCCATGACGCGATGCAAACTTATCACCGATTTGCGGTATCCTCACATTTCTGATTCGTACTTTGCAGAATTTAAAGCCTTCTTGGTTGGTTGTTATCATAACCTAAAATATAATATAATTCATACTTTTTTCATATAAGTTATGTAATGGCCACACATAAGAACTTACTTGGTCGATAGTTCCACTTTCATGGGATTTCATTGCTGTTGAGCTATCTCGTTTTGTCAATCTGCATAACACCCGAATATAAAATTTAGCATTAACCACTGAAAAAATTCGACTCATCTTACAAGAAAATACATCACTTCGTTTGTCACTTACCGGTTAGCACCAGTGCCTTGAGAGAGCGGTGACGTTTTTCCAATGATAATATCATCGCCACTAACACGTGTACCAGGTGCCACTAAACCATCTTCATCAATTTTTTCATAACTACCACCTCGTCTACCAGTGCATTGATCTCGAAGGGGCTTTTCAAACTGTTCTGCACTTAGCAGAGCCATCTCACCCACACCTGCACCAGCCTTTTCTCGGTCTACTATTGTTCGGAAATAACTGCAACAGCAAAGTTATCATAATATTTAAAATGAGAAGTGAAAAAAAAATGTCATTACCTGCTTCTGAATAATCCTCTATCAATACCACTCTGGTTCATGATCAGAGAATCCTCTTGATTGTATCCCGTGTAGCACATGATTGCAACAATAACATTAACACCACTAGGGAGTTCCCTAAAATGTAAATGCTCCATCCCGCGAGTGCACACTAAGGGTTTCATTGGATAATGTAATACATGTGCCAATGTATCCATTCTAAGTTGGTAATTACTAGCATAGACCCCCATTGCTTGCTTTCCCATGGCACTTTGATATGTATTTCGCGGTGACTGGTTGTGATCAGGAAAAGGAATGATGGAAGCGCATATTCCCAGTATCATGGAAGGATGTATCTCGCAGTGTGTGTAGGTACTACTGTATCCACCATCCCCTCTTAGATCACTAGGATCCATGGCGATCATGGTTGTCTCCTCTTCTTCAGTATCAACGTACTCTACCACACCAGCTTGCATAAGAGCTGTCCAGTTATAGGCAGACGAATCCTTTGATATTTCGTATATATGTGACTTCCTTATTACTCTGCGATTGTTATATACAACAAAGAGAGGGCGGCATATGCGGCCAGCATCTGTGTAAAGTCGCAATTCGTGATCTTTTATGTCTCGAACTACACTCACTTCTGGATCAATATCAAGACAACGGCGCTGCACAGAGCATTACAATACTGTCACTATTGACAGAAGAAGATACATGCAAATATGGAAGCTAGAAAAAACTACCTGTATAATCAATGTCCTTACAAGTTGATTCGGATCTCTGTGGATTCCTACCCAATTACCATTCACGAAAATTTTGGTACACATTTTATCAGCAATTGTAGCTGGACTAGTTTCAACCAAATTTTCCATAGCCCATTCTTCTAGAAACTCTAGTATAGGATTGAGAGCACAGCCTACACTGATATATGCCATTAGAGCTAAATTCTTGACAAGCCCTACTGCCTGACCTTCAGGAGTTTCAGCTGGGCATATCATTCCCCAATGAGTGTTGTGTAGTTGACGTGGTTTAGCCTGTTTTCCTTCTCTACCTAGCGGAGTATTTAATCGTCGCAAATGTGATAGGGCTGATGCATATGTTAGTCGATTCAGAACCTGACTTACTCCAGCCTTGGTTGCTGTTTTCTGCTCACCCCAATTCCCTGTCGCCAATGAATATCTACAGAGGCAATTTATATTGAATTTAGAGTAAAATATATCATCAACAATAAAATAAATCAATGCTTACCTTAACCCATTGGTGATTGTATTACTTTTGATTGCTACCCCAATATTAAAGGTTCTGCCTTCATCAAGACATTTCTGTAAATATTTTTTCACGTTTTTTGTCAGGGTTCTAAATAGAGTTCTAAATAGTCCTGCTATTAATGGACCAGCAAGATCGAGCCTCTTTTTTCCATAATGATCTCGGTCATCTTGATCTTGTCTTCCAAGACTGCACATAAGAAGCTTGTGCACGACGTATCCAAGGAAAAAACCTTTTTTGTGTTCGCTACCTTCTTCAGTACCCACATGAGGTAGTAACTTGAAAGAAAATGAAAAAATGATCAATGTCAAATGTTGCCAAACAAGAATAAAAATAACTGACCATAAAGTTAAAGTAATAATCTTACCTCTCGTTGTAATAAACCCTTAGCATACTTAATGCGCTCATCTCTATTCATATTAATAGCACTTCCTCTTCTTCCAATAAAGTCTAACGATAGAAGTGACCCTTGAACAACTTCAGCTTCTTCCAAAGAGGCACGAAATTTTTCCATCATTTCAATATCTTCAAAGTCGTATACAATATGTTCCAGGATAGACTTATCATTTGAAAGGCCGAGAGCCCGGAATAAAACTACTACAGGTACATCAGCGCGAACATAGGGCAGTGTTGCTCTAATCTGAAATGGCAGCATGTAACGTCACTGAAAAAATATTATAAAGGCTAATTTTCATACCTGTCCTCCAGCAATTTGACTATGTTTTGGGCCTTTAGCATACATTTGCAGATACATAGTAGAAGTGGGGCGCGAACCTATGCAAATCAAATTTTAAGTCTAAGTGGAATATCAGAATTTTTAATCACATAAAAAGTTGAAAGACTTGATAAAGAGGTCTTTGATGATACTTATAAATATTAACAAATTTTTTCACCTCCTTCAGCATGTGAACGGGTTTCGCATACCCATAGAAATTTGCTTGGTGCCTTCTTACGAAAGCAATACACATGATTATTGCTCATGCGTTCCTGTGCTATTAGAACCTTTTCACTGTTGGGTAATAAATTTACAAATTATAGAAGGTAAATTAAATGCGTTCCTTTGACAATCATGGAATAAGAAACTGTGAGTACCTTCCATTGATTATAAAATAGCCACCTTGGTCATAAATACACTCTCCTAGCTGAGATAGTTCTTGATCCGAACGCCCAGCAAGCACACAAAACGAGCAACGCAACATTACAGGCACATATCCCACAAACTCCTTTTCTCCTTTCTATTTGAGAGGAATAGACAGCAACTATCAACATAAAGCAATCTCGATTCAATTACTATTATGAAAAGAACAAAACATTTCTACCTTATCATCCAGAGGTGAAGCTGGAGTGTCGGTATCGTAGATTCTGCAGTCAATATCACAATACAGCGGAGCACTGCAAAATATTTATGCATATATATTAAGATCTGAAAAAAATTTATTTTCGAATAATTCAATACAGTATAAAAAGTACCGCATTTTTATTTAATATACCTGTATGTAAGATTTCTCAGGCGAGCTTCATGTGGAAATAAATTTGTGACTGATCCATCCTATTAATCAAGTATTCGTTAAAGGAGAATACGTGGAAAAGTGAAAGGAATGAAAATAAAACGAACCTTTTCGATAACAATAGGCTTCGATAAATAAACTTGGTTGAACTTCACTTGATAAGTCTTAGTGATAATCTTCTGTCCAGGCAGATACTGAGGTTCAGGAGTTACACGAATATCGCCGGAGTCATTAACAATCTCCTGCATGGTATTGTTCACAAATTCATCAAAGGAGTCCAGTTGTTGACGCACTAAACCTTTCTCTGAGAAATAACTAGAAATCACAGCCCAGGCATCTTCTTGTGTTATTTCACTATTTAGCTCGGCCTCGTCATATTCAATTTCCATCTCATCTTCAACCTAATAAATATATTCAAAGAAAACATGATCTTTCCAATGTAGTATAGCATTATAAAAAACATAAAATATTCGTAAAAATTTTCGATGGAGAATATTTTAACGTCGAAAAACTTATTCCCTACATTTTAATCGTGAAAATTCTTACCTCGCTATGATAAAGCATATCATCTTCGGATTCATCCATAGCTCCAAAACTTTCTGCAAATACTTTCGGCTTAGTTGATTCAATAGAAGTTAAAAATTGATGTCATTATCAAAAGATTGAAAAATATATGACTTGATCTTGGTATTAAAAAAAAGACTCGTTCGATCCGAGTTCGTACCTGCAGAGGATTAAATGTATTGCAGAAAAGTGTGAATGGGTAATATATGTTCTAATTGACGTTTCGAAATGAGTATTCTGCTGAATTTACTTTTTTTTGTCGTTTCGTCAAACTCCTTAATTATTGGGTGAACATATTTGTAGCATCGCTGATGAAACGCTTGCAACAACCATCCCCAGATTTTGTAATTTATAAAAAATGCGCAAAGCTCATGTGTCATCATGATATTATACTAGATCAGATTCTGGATATGACCTCTGTCCAATTTTTAAAGCGAATGAATTATTGCTAGAGGTGCATTGTCCATTTATGAAGTCTGTTTATTTTGCGACGAGTTTGTGGACTTGTTTAGTTTCGAGTTTCGCGATTCTCGGTCTCCATCCTGGAACTATTCTTTGGAAATCCCAAAATTCTTTTCGAAGTAAAATAATCTTAAGTGTTGCTGATAAGCAAACGCAGGGAGATGAAAATAAACTTCGTGAAGAATTGGCTCTGAAAAACGAAGATATCAGTGAAATAGGTGTTGATCGATTACGAAACTTTGCACCAATGAACGAAGAATTTCTTGAAGGTAATATAGTTATTCATTTATCAGCTTATGAAATTTCACCAAGCATATTTTTTGTGCAGATCTCTTGAAAGAACGGTCTTATTTGAGTGTTGTTTTGGAAAAAACTTTTGACGCGATTGATGCTTTTTTTCCTCATGAAAGTCCAGCTGCGCATACTGGCATTAAGCCTAAAATTGTAATTCTTGGTGCTGGCTGGGCGAGCCATGCATTTCTTGAAGTAATTGATACCACTAAATTTGCCGTTACAATTGTTTCCCCTAGAAATTTTTTTCTGATGACTCCTATGCTTGCTGCCAGTGCTGTTGGCACAGTTGAATTCCGATCGATCACTGAACCGATTCGAAATGTTAATCCAGGAGCAAACTACATCGAAGCAACTTGCACAGACTTTCATTCAAAGATTGGCGAGATATGCTGCGAAAACGTTGTTTGCGAAGGAACTAGCTGTAAAATCGAGAACTTCAATATACCATATGATCACCTTGTTGTGGCAGTTGGTGCAACGTCTAACACATTTGGAATACCTGGTGTGCGCGAACATTGCATTTTCATGAAGCAAGTTTCAGATGCAGACAAACTACGTAGAGCCATTGGAAATTGCTTTGAACGTGCAAATCTTCCATCCCTTTCAACTGAACAACGGAAAGCAGCACTCACACTGGTAGTAGTTGGTGGTGGTCCCACAGGTGTTGAGCTCACTGCAGAACTCAGAGACTTCATAGAACAAGATATACCAAGATTTTACCCACATTTAATTAAATTTGTAAAGATTAAGCTTGTTGAGGCGAGTGATAGAGTGCTTATAGCATTTGATCAAGAGTTGCAGGAAACAGCATTGAAGGACTTAACTGAACGAAAAACTACTTTAATTGAGCAAGGTTACATAAAAGAAGAAGTCACTGAAGTTATGCTGAATGTTGGAGTAAAAGAGATTACAGATACAACAATATTTCTTAGCAATGGTGAAACTTTGCCTTATGGCTTATGTGTTTGGGCAGCTGGTAATGGACCGCTGCCAATTGTTGTTGAAGCTATAGACCAAATCGAAGTTCAGAATAAATGTGCTAGCTGGGGTCGAGGGCGATTAGTAGTTGATGATTGGTTAAGATTGAAAGGATCTTTAGGAATTTATGCTCTTGGTGACTGTAGTGTAATTGACCAAAAGGCATTGCCTCAAACTGCACAGGTGTGCTAACACTTATTATTTTAAACCTTATATGGATGTTTCATATTTTATCATGGTTTCAGGTAGCTTCTCAGCAAGGGGCTTATTTGGCCCGTTTATTTAATAGAAATTATGATTTGCTGGTCCCAGTTCCAATAAAAAAAGGTGGAAAAAGATCACTTACTGAAAAGCTTGGACTTTCTTCAGATGCTAGTGGACAATTTGCTAAAGGATTTACTTTTATGAATCTTGGAATTTTGGCTTATGTAAGTTTATTTAATGGCATGGCCGATGTGTTGCTTCACTATGGATTTTTGAATTGATATAAGGATAAGATACTCCTGAGCACGTATCTCTAACATTCAGTCCTCAATTTAGTTTAGAATACATTTATATGATTGTCAATCCTTTGCCTTGCTGATAAGTTGCATTAACCCAGATCCATTCTGTACTGGCATGCATGTATTTGCTTTGACACAATTCCTTTTATTATTGAATTGAATGTACATACTTCATACGGCGATAGGCCATGTTTTATCTGTTAATAAACAATAAAAAAATGTTGAGTCTACAGGCTATATGTATTCATATGAAATGAGAAAGTGTCATAATTTTTAAAGATTGCATATAATTTTTGTATTCGTATTAGTACATTCACCAGTCGATTTTTTTCGATTATTCGTGCAGACTGGAGCGGGAAATGCTCTGGCTCAAGTCCAAATTGATAAACAAAGAGTAAAAGGATCTGGGTCTGCTGGGTTTTTCTTATGGCGTTCTATTTATATGTCTAAGCAAGTGTCATGGCGTAATAGAGTGCTGGTAGCAATTGATTGGGCAAAAGCAAAAGTGTTCGGTAGGGATATTGTAAGATTTTGATCAAATTAATAAAGTAATTAAACACATGTTCACCTTTGCTTTCATTAAAATTTCCGTGGTACTAATGGAAATATAATATATAATTGTCATTTTTCTCACTGGATTTTCAGAGGACTTTTTTGAGATAAAATTTATTTTACTCTGCTGTCATAGTTTGGCAATATGAGTACAATGATATATTGCCCATGTGCTATTCAACTTCTGTTTCAAATGAAGCTCTTAAAAAATTCATTCCAGTAAATATATAGTATTTGACAGTTTGTCTGAAAAGCAGCTAAAATATTGACTTCTTATCTCCTTTGGTACAATCACTCAAGGTGACTGAAGGACCTCTTCCACTTTGTACTCTTTGGAACTGATTAGTTCTTAGGTTCTTGTGTGCTCAATAAAATGATTATTTTCTAAATTTATCGAAATGTATATCACTCTGTAATACATGGATTCCCAGTGGTCATATACTTTTTTTGCACCAGTGGTTTGCAAGGTAAAGAAAACTGTACTAGAGCCTTACTCACCTTGCCGCTTTACAACTAAATAAAATTTATTGACCAGTTCTTAATGGCTTGTCACAACCAAGCACACACCGCTCTTCCAATCAATCTCCGAAAAAAGCATCATTATGCAGTTGAAAGATTCTATGAGGTAGGCACCTAACCATATGCCTGGTAGTGGCGGCAATTCACTGACCTAATAATATTTAATCCCACTCAACTCAGTATACAGTTACCCTTCTTCTGTGGACTTTCAGTCCACAATGAAGAGTTACTCAGGCTTGGCGCTACTATAGAGCTTGTACAATGAACTGATGCAAGATGATTTTTCATTGTAATCAATTTGCTCTGGCTAACTGAAGGCTGCAAAATTTCTTATTTTCCAGGTTAACAAGTTAACTACTCTGATCCATCTCTTCACTTCCTCCATTTCTTTAGTAACTTGATGACTTTTGTAGATTTGGTTTGTCTTAGTGTATTGCCCCCTATTTCATTCAAGGGGCTTGTGCATACGCACAGCTTCCATTCCACTTTTTTGAAACTTTTATACTTTTCATAGTAGTACCATAACTCAATAAATGTTATCAATGTAACGAATGTGCTAGTAAGACAAGCAAGATGCAAAATTGCAATAGCAAGGAAGTATATTTTATGCAAACACAGTTGTGTTGCTGAAAGTGAATGTACTTTATAGCAATGCACAAATCTTATTCCTAACTTGTCACCATAGCCCATCACCACAGCCCAATATATTGAACATTAACTCACCTCTAGACTTCTACAGAATTCCACAGCTATAAAATGAAATTAACCCCTTAACAAGTTAATTCCTAACCACCAACATTGTTTTTAACTGTACCTCAGTTGCCAATAATGAAAATGTTACCTGTATGAACTTGCTAATAACCAAAACAATTTTTAATAAAGTTTACATTCAAGGAAGATGAAAAAGAAAAGTTAGTGATGCAATGTTCTCACTGTTGAGTCATTGCTGCAAAATCCACCAAGGTAATTCATTTGGTGGACTATGATTGCAACTGTACACTGAGAGAATTATTGTCAATTAACGCAAAAAAACTCACTTCAATTTTAATAAAAGATAAGGGCATTGTTCCTTGCAGGTAACAGACATAAAACATAATCACATTTTATATCAAACAGTGAATGAAGCTTTGACAAATGCAGTTGATACTTTCAAGATTAACCTCAGAAAAACTATTTTCAACACAAGTTTATTGAATGAGGTAAAACATCCTTTTCAGTCCATAACTCTTTTGTAGACAAGATTATTAGATTTCCAAAATGCATGGATAGAACTAAATTACCAATGTATGAGAAGTTCATCCGTGGTATGCTGACCACATTAAACTTTGCATAGGAAAAACAAATGCAAATGCTGGGTTCTCATTAAATGTTAATTTTATTTATTATATTTATTTGATTTTATGTATTAGGGTGGTGTAATACAAAGGCATTTAGAAATAAATTGTATAGTATATAATACTGTGTTGTAAGAAGTGAACTTTAGTGACACAAGACAGATAATTATTCAATTGCACAATGGACCAGTAGTAATTGCGCTGTGGCACTATTCCATTAATTAAAGTGAGAACGTAATGTCAGCAGTCAGAATTCTTTAATTGAGAACAGAAACAATGATGCAGCAAACATAATTATAGGATTAACCGCTAACTAATTAATTCCTAACAGATGGATGAAGAAAGGTACAATATTACTATATATAAGCATGTACCTTACATGTGGATAGTGAAGCTCAGCAGAGGGGATAAAGTCCAATGCATAGTAACAGGCAAATAAGCAACAAATCAAACACATTTAATAAAATACAAGAGTTTATTGAAACTCAAGAAGAGTGGACAAAAACATAATGCTGAACTAATAAACATGTTCCCGCTAGCTCCTGCAGTATATCCTTTTGAGGTATCCTTAAAACTGGCTTTCTGGTGAATCTTGCAATCTTTTAGTCTGTAAGTAAACCCGTAATTTTTTTTTCACAGGTTTGTGATTATTCCAGAATTAATTAGAGTATCTCTTGAAATTATCCTTGGTGGAAGTAGAATGGAGTAATTAAAGGAGAGGCCAAATAAAGCAAAATTATAAGACTGATGACAACTCTGGAATAATATTCAATTAGTTTAAAGTGGAGTTTGAAGTACTGTGAAAGACAGTAAAGCGGAATTTAAGGATCTGACCATTGTTGAAGAGGTATTATATTGACAATGCATAGGTAGGAAATAAGTGAAGAAGTTCCCACAGAACCATGAGGAATATGACACGTGGCATTATATAAGGGTATAGATCAAATAAATTCACTAAAAGGTTATATCCAGGCCATTCTAATATAGTGCACTGAGCTGGTATTAATATAGTACATTGCACTATATTAAGGCAATTGTACTATATTAAATTAGTTAGTAGTCTGCACGCACTACTGCATATCAATTGACTGGAGGTATCCAGCATGTGTTGAGACAGAAAGTTGTAACAAACAGTCCAAGCAGTTGTACCCATACCAGGACAAGTTTTGGTTAGAATTTGGGCTTTGAGTGACATCTTGCAGCAAGACAACAGCAGCTGTAGAAACTGTTATTTGTTGCTTTTGCAAATGCTGGGGCTGTGATGGTGGCAATGATAATGCCAATGAATGTAAATGCAAAAGAATGACAAATCATCAGCACTGGAAAATAGTCTTTTGCTCAGACAACATCCAAAGCCATATGCAGTAGCAGCATCCAAAGAAGTACCAAAGAAGTACCAGGAGTAAACAGCATTGCAAAAGACAGCAAGCTCAACACCTGAAGTTATGAAGTAATTTTTTGAGCAATCAACTCTTAATTTGCTTTTTAAGAAGTGCAGTAGAGTGGTTAGCAAGAAAATAATATTTATAATAGACAAAGGCATCATTAAAGTTGTCATTCAAGAGGTTTTGATGGTGGCAGCCAAAGCACCTGAGAATGTCAACTACAGTGAATAGTTATGTAGCAATTGTGGAATGAGTGTATTCCAAGCCCAGTACTTGACCAAAGACAATGGGTCAAAGGCTGTATCCTGTTACCAGATGACAATCTTGAACCTGCTGCAGTTTGAATACATTGTGTCTTTGCTTGCTGCTGGGCTCTCTTTCCAGTAGATCTTGTAAGTGGTGCATGAGAACTGCAACCAGGTTGGTTCTGCCTTGAAGGCCAGCTGCGTTTCACCTAGAGAGGCAGCATACTTTGCCAGGATTGTCTGTGCTGTCTGCTTGCAGATTCTTGCGGATCCAATGTCAAACTAGTGGGCATTTGCAGTTGCAACCGATGTGTCCTCCAATGACTTTGGAAACTGTCATCTTAATGTGCATGTTTAATTTCCATGTGTGGAGGATGCCAACAATCTTCCATTGTTCCACTTACAGGCAATACCATTGTTCAAAGAGTTTCACACTGGAGAGTCTTTGTATAACTTCTTGGCCAAAGTGTTTGATGTAATATGTCTAAGTTGGAAAGGGAAAATTGTTGATTTGAGCACAGAAAGGGCGCCAAACATGATGGGGGTCAGTGTTGGATTTACCACACAGCTTGCCAATGCTGTCACCAACTATGCATTCTACCGAGTATAGTGCTTAGCTCATTAGCTTGACCTTGTAATCTAGGCTGCACTACATACAATTGCAGACAAGTTATTTCCCGTTCATACTGATTTTGACTACTATCATTGGCTGGTTGCAGCAACAAGATACTTTGATTTGGTGTATGGGAAGCAAATTCCCTTACCACATTAATGTCTGGTGGATGTCTATATCAAAGGTACCACTGTTTTACAGTCTCATGGTCAGTTTGGCTCACCATGCTTGTGTTATGACTGTAGGTGCTGAAGTGGCTGCTTATAAATCAATCCACTGTCTGTGGCTACTTTAAAGAGAAGCAATACATCTCTGCACCGCCAGAGGATTGGTGGCTACTTGCCATGATTATCAACAACTTCCTGCAGGAGGTGAATATTACCTTCAACTTGTTTCAGGTTGAATCCTCTGTTGTTGCCAAGCAGTACAACAACTTACGCATGCTTCTCGACGCCCTCCAGAAACATTTTTGGACTGAGCATGACAACTTTAAATCTGTAAACCTGCCAATATCAACTTCTAGCAGTACAATACTTATAGGACATGTTATGACTTGTTGTACAATGAATAAGACACGGAAACGCAAAGAATACGCAAGGTACCAACAGGAAAGACACGAATATTAATAACACTTGATTATTATACAAAAACCTACAAGTTACAACTTGTGTGATTGGAAGTGAATTCCGATCAAATCTTAAACCTGCAATATTTCTTGTACAACCGAATCTAGTCAAATTCAGCCGCAGCAATCCTAACAGGACAGTTCTCACTGACTGTTACTGGTATTACACAGCTTTTTCAATGAACTGATATTGATACTTCCAAACTTATAACCAAGCTAAATGGTCATGGGAGGAACTGCATAGTTTTTGCTTGTTCAATTCTTCATCTCAAGGCCATGTACAGGGTGGTCATGGTGCTGGTGGGGAGGCAGTCTGCTGGATGTGAATCAGCTCCTGTATCTTGTTGTCTGCCGTCAGAACTTATCAGTAATTTGGTCATGGATTTTATAACTCTGGTCTCTACCCACAAGGTTCAGTTGCAACTGGCTTTTGGCAGGAGTTTGTGCAGACTATTTGCAAGCAGCACAAAGACTTGGTCTGCTTTGCAGCCCAGGAGCCACCGCTGATGTTACAATTGCTGTCCAAGATCTACAATTCATTCTCAAAATCTTGGTCTCCGTGTGATTCCTGCTTTTTGGAGTTACAGCAGTTTGCAGCGGGTATTGCCGCAGTGATGCCAATGACCAGTTAAGTGGAGGGCAACTTCTCTCTCATGTCTCACTGTTGCAACATGTACTATTTGTCATTGACGGATATGTCACTAGAAGATGTCTTGTTTGCAAAGCAATTTTTATTGCTGGAAAAGGTAGTAAAGCACCTATAGAACACTTTGTTGTATATAACCACTGTTTTCTTATTACCTGTACATATTTTCCTATGGATATACAATATTAATGGCTGGTGTACTGTATTAAAGGATCATATCTGTCCTACATTAGTTAATACTGTACAAATAGGATAGTGTACTATACTCAAATGGCCTGACTATATTAAAGATGTTGACAGAGGATTAGTGTAAATGCACAATTGGGATAATAGGCACAATGTCTAAAAGAGGCAAAAAGTAGAAAAAACACAGGTAAAACGTAATAGGAAAATAGGAATACTGGTAAACATATGCAAGCGTATTTTAGCACTTATGCAGTGAAAATTTATGAAGATAGCAGGACCAACAAGTATCATGACACTGCACAAATGACTGGCAACAATTTTAGTTGCTGGCTGGATTCATAAAATCATGTCTTGGTTTATCAAAAGCATCATGTTTTACTGCTTTTGAGTAATTTCTCAGGCCATAAAATGGAGAGTGATGGTGTAGCAAATATAATATAAAAATTCTTTGCACCTAATCTGATAGCATAATTGCAACTATGTGATACAGAAGTCATTCATACATTTGAGGCTCATTACATATAATTGACAGTCCTTGATTTGATTGATAGATTGTAGTATGGAGAACTAGATGAAAAAATCATTATCATTGATCAATTTGATGAATTTAAAAAACTGCAAGGAATTAGCTGAAATCCAAAACAGTTATAAATTGATGAAAATGTAAAAACTTTCTCCCATCCAGCATGAAACAAAATGTACAGAGTAACATGAGCTCAAGTACAATGTAGGATTTACAGAATGCCTGTTAGGAATTAACCTCTATGAGAGTTAATTCTATTCTGTAGCTGCGGTATGTTTCTCTTAATGCTATGTTGAAGTTTCAGTTCAAACTATGAGAACAAGTTCCCATTTTAATTATAAGAACAAGTTTCAGTAAGTGATAATTTGTTGTGTTGATGAAGTTATCTCACTTTTATCAACACAATTTAGGATGTAATAGTATACGTATTCTATCGCAAATCCCTTGTATTCATGTTGTATTTTATATTCTTAAAGATGCCTTTAATGTGCAAAATAAAGAAATGTGTTTAAAAGGTAATAAATTATAAATTATGACAGTGGAAAAATTTATGGACATTGATGCAAGTGTTACAGCTAAGAACTCGTGATGGAAGAAATTGTTGATTTTGTGAATTCAAATGCTGAAACTGAGAGTACCTCTAATGATTGCATTTTTGAAGCTGATCCTGTAACTGCAGCACAGGGTCTTCAATCATTTCTTGCATTGGAGTAATACTTGCTAGAAAATGGTTTTGGTCCTACTAGCTGATCAGTTACTAACATCATGAACAAAAACACAACTTTATATTAAAGCTATGATGGCTGAAAAAGCCAAACAGAATATCATTTTCAATATTGTTAGTATTACTTAGGAAGACAATTAATCAATATCCAAAAAAGCATGTTAATTATTATTTTTTCCTAGAGTTTTTATGCCATATCACTCTTTATGCATGCCTCCTTTATTGCATAAGAAAATCCGGAACCATGGGCATGTAATCAAACAGGTTTTTACTGTAGTGAAACAAGGTCCATGTCATAATGCTAACCATTGAGCATTCTTACTTTTTTTTACTCTTTTCCTGACAATATCATCCAATATCTGCTTGTGCAAGTGATAGGAATTAGCTTAGGGATTAATTCTGTTTTTATAGCTACGGTCAGTTTTCATTTATGATGTTCCAAGTAGATTGGCTGCACAGATATCAGTAGGGTTAAACATTTTGTTGTGTTGATAGTTAGCTCACTTCAATCAACACAATTAACGCGTGATAAAGACACATTTCTGTAACAGTTTATGTTTTGTTGTGTGTCATGTTTCTAACAGCAAGTGAACAACATGATTAGTAAGTGCATTGGAAAACATTAATTATTAATTAGTTATCAAATGAAGACAAATGCACCCCTCCAATGTTGCCAATGTTTTTCTGCACAATTAGAGACTAGTCAGCTTACACCTGTCAGAAAGTAAAACTCTTCCTTTTTTATCCATTCTCTAAATTCTCATGCTTGATGGACAAGAACTGCACTATCGACTGCAAAAATAATACTGCGATTGAGGTCCCATTGATGCTGTTATTTAAAATATATTTTCATGATTATCTTTGACACCTTATGCCGCTACCAATTAAGTAATGGGACCTTTTTGCTAAATATAATCTAATATACCTGCATAGATAATTCATGCTTGAAAATAAGCAAGCTATAAAATGAATGATATCAAGAATAAGCATTAAAAAACTACTTTAACCAGATACTGAAAAAAGAATGAAGTAAAAAATCTTAGTCTGCAAACTTGGCACAACGAATACATGTTTCATCACAAATAATGTGCTCTGCAACATTCAAAAGGTCATTTTCCGTCGCTAAATGCGCAGCTTGAGTAAGTGCATCGCTCCAAAGACGTGTCTGAGAAACACCATTGACTCTAAATGTATGGACGCTATGTGAGGCATGAATTTCAATTGCAGGTAGTGTAGCCTGTAGATTATAAGTTTTTCCGTTCATACAGTATTCTGTTAAAAAACGGGCGAAAAAAGGAAATAATCTTACCCCAATTTGCTGAAGTGTTTTGACAACTGCTCCAGCCAAGGGAATAGAAAATGCATCGGGAACTAGTTCCTTGCTAAAAATTCGATTCTCGGGCTTTGATTTCAGAACCCATAATCGTTCACCCTAAAGAATATAGAAAGATTTGAAATTTTTCTAAAAACCCTAACTCAAAGACAGCATCGTGCAAGAAAATATAAGCACCTTGAATGCAATCGACCTCATAGACAAATTTATTTGTTCGAAGAGTCTCGTTCAATTTCATAGTTCTATTATTTTTGCAACAGCAAATTTTAGAAATGCTTGTTCAAAAAATTACTTTTGAGAAGTTACATTTAGTTGAAAAAATGTACTCATTTTAATATGTATTGGGATACTGATAGCGAAAAAGGACAAATTTCCATGTAGCTAATGTCCAACAGTAAAAATTGAATATAAAAAATGTCTAATAATGTCATCAACCCTTGAGGAAAAATTTTTCAAGAAAAGTACTATTCGCAACTTTTAAAGATGAAACACAAATGAGAACTAGTATTCACATATAGCATATCTGGCAACTCAAAATCACTATATTTCGAACTGGCTATTTAAACATATAAATTGACAATTTTTCATTAACCTAGCAGTTCACGTTGACATTTGAATATAAATCCAACCTATTAGATTTTATATGCATATAAATTTATCAAGCTTTAGGAGGATAAGAATTATGTTTCTTCGGGAAATATTGCATTTGCTCACAAATTATATATATATATATATATATATTCTGCATTAAGATACCTATCTCATGGTAAATTCATTTGTTTATTAGATGCATGCTTGTTCTGTATAGGAGTATATTTTTTGACCACATTAAATGCAGTAAATGATTTTGATAAGTAATTTATTTTTGAACAATAATAGCCACTTTAAAGATGAAACATTGTAAACCTGGAATTGTAAACCGATACATTGGTGCTTTTAAAAAAAGTTGTTAGAAGCACTAAATTTAAAACAGATTTTGAGAGGGAACAATTTGAACTAAATTAGAAAGGTTGCCATTTAAACTGCTAAAATATGATTCATTCTGTAATTACGCTAAACTTTGTTGCGATAGGCTAATTTCAAAATATCTGAAACTAACCCACATTAATGTTCAATAATATGAAAAAGCTAGTTCAAATTTTTAGCGTCTTTTTTATTACAATAGCATCTGCATTTTTAAATTTTTTAAGTGGTTTTGAAATAAAAGACATTTACTTTACATGTACATGGATCCTAAAATTAGAATCATGTCACAAACTTAATAATATATTGGTGATTTATTATAACCGCAACAATGCTGGAAATACAAGTTTATTTAATGAATATTAAAAGAAATAAAACTCCTAAACATTAATTATGAAAATATTTTTACATAGTTATTTCTACTTACCGTAAGAATGCACCAACGCCTACGCCACAAATTGGGATCCCTTCGACTTCGTCTATATACATAGTCACTCAAATCTCCGTGCCCAACATAAGCCATATCATTCCAAGTACACTGTTTACTTTCAGATATTTCACTTACATCTGATCCAGAAACATCTTCGTCTAATTCTAACGGCGCCGTTCTTTGATCTTTGAAGTACCAACTAGAAGGACAAGCTTTTTCTAGTGATTTTTGCTTTTGAGCAATACGTTCAAGTACCTTACAAAGAGAGTCAGTTTCCTTGAGTGTTTTTAATCGAAGGCCGTTGCTCGATTTATATACAACCACTAACCCATAATGCCTCAGATCAGATCCAGGAAGTCTCAATCGGCCACAAAGGATATCAGATGCAGTTTTCGCTTCCATATCTTTTGAAATTTGTAATCGATAGACGAAGGAATGGGAGAGCCCAGGATCCACCAATACGCTAATATCGCTGGTAACATCTGGAAATTTATGTTTTATGACGCTATCAAATGATGTCAAACTAAAATCTTCATCTACTCTATTTGAATGAAGCTCGTCTCCTGTGCTGTAAGCACCATCAGACTCAGTGGACATGACTCTTTCAAATTTCAATTCAGCGGAAAAATTGAATTAAATTTGTTGTTGTAACATATGTACCCTGTGACAAGAAATACGTCTTAAACGAAAAGACCTAGTGAAATTTAGCATGACTTTATTCAACATAAAAAAGCTTGTCTTGCACTTAGGGCCCCAATGCAATGCCGCATCGCTGCACCCCTGAGCATTTTTGGCACTCTTGCCCCTATATGCCAATTTTTTTTACCTGCAAAAATTTCATTTTTTTAGTTAGGATTTATTTCATTGAAAATTATTTCTACAGCATTAATAAAATTTTTTGCAATCGTGAAGTAACGTACAGATGATATAATGAAGTCTGAGATACTGTAAGGTTGGCCTTTTGTAAGATATACATGATGTTTATGCATGCTACACATCATGTACCACAAACTATTTTGATAACTACTGGTACCAACAACTATTCTACGTGAAAGGAGATAGACAAATTACTTACTGGGGCTCAGCACAAATTTAAATTAAAAATAATGGATTCTAAACCAATTGATGAGCTTCTACATGGAAACACTGTTCAAGGATGGATAAATATCTACAAAGTCTACATGGAGATTAGTAAAGGGACCGGTGATAATAATCCATGTACTTTCAAAAACAATATAATGGATAGAAATAAAGGAAACTAAAAATGCTGCTAATTGTTATTCAATTGAAAATGAATACATAAAAAATAGTTTTCATGATTTTACTAGTATCATTAGTTTTCTTGCTGACATTGAATTTCTGTACATCAGTACTTGTATAATTACTCTCTTTTCCAGGACTAAGCAATGGAATGTAAGTTGGGCAAGGTAATGCATTAATTGGCCTTACTCAACGTCAAGATTTGCTCTTCTGATGCCCCTTGTTTTGCTCCACTTTTGCCAAAGCTCCCATTACCCCAAATATAACATGCATTTCATGATACTGTCATTATATTATGTCAAATCATAATGACATTTTAAAATAATTTATGTGCAAATTGAACATTCAAAAAGGATCTATGCAGCCCTTGAAGCTACCTTCATGCTGCTTGCAAAGAAACTTTAAATATTTTATTTTTTCTGTTGCACTCAATAACCACCACAATACATGTTGTGGTACTGATCCTTTTAGCCTAATTCTGAGCTATATTAGTATGGTCATTTTTCTCTCTTGCTAATATGTAACTGTTGTTAAGAAAAAAGGAAGTAATGCAGTGCATTGTGATACTGAGATCACTGTGCAAGGCAAAGTAAAGAAAGAAAGAATGAAAGAGTATTTGAAAAATATGTATATTAACAAAGAGAAACTGCTACTTAACATGCATAATGGGAGTACATTGTCTATGGTGAGTACACTTCTATGGGAGAAGTAGTAAAATAGAAGAGTGATTGGAAATACACCAAATTAGATAAAAGGCATGCAATTGTATAGACACAATTGCACCACCTCTTTGAATATTTATTATTTAACCTAAAAAACTTATTTCCAACATAGAATATTCCATGTAGAGTATGATGTTGTTAGGGATTAACTCCTTAAGGGGTTAACTCCACTTTATAGCAGCGGAATTCTAAATTTTATGGTAAGTCATTGTTGGACTGTGGTGACAAGCTATGTGTCAGCATACGCCAATCAAAGGCAAGAAATAGAATCAAATGTTAGATGTTGAACAAAGGTTTATCCAATGCAGAGCAAACAAAAGGGAATAGTACTAGGTAAACAAAGTAAAAAGAGATCAAGCAAGAAAATATGTCCTCTATTTTAGGTGTTTCCAATGCTGAGTGTCAGAAACAAAATGCATTATCAACTAACAACCAATGCCCAATATATGCAATTGACATTAACCTAACTACAATATAATATATATACACTTGAATCTATAGTACTAATCCTCAGGTATTGTCAAAACAAAGGAAATAAGTATCAGTTATGTATGCACAACTACAACTAGTAAGATCCTAATGCTATGGTGATGGGTTAGGATTAGGATTTGTGTGTTGCTATGAAGTGTATTTACTTCCAGCAACACAATTATGTTTGTATAAAATGTACTTCCTTGCTGTCTTTTGTCTTGCATGTTTTATACATTCATAATGGTTTGCTGGAAGAACATGTCACTGGTAATTCAGCACTTTTCAGTTTCGGTTTTTTCACTCCCGTTCCTAAGTTCTAACCTCTTCTTTTGCTTGGTTTTATCTTCTTCTGCTTAGTTTTATTTTCTTCTGTGACCTTCATTTCTGTTTGGCTCAAGTTCCTTGCTTTATTCTTTGTTTCTCATCTGCTTGGCATCTTGCTTCTTTGTCTCATTTCACTTGTCCCTTGTGTCCTTGCTTGGCTCTTTAGACTTGGCACATTTGATTTGTTTGTTTCCAAAAAATATTTTTGAGTAGGAAAAGTTTATTATAGTCTCTAATAATTTGGAAACCTTAAGCTTTTTTACTTCTAACCATAGCAATGATGAGCCTTTGTGCCTTAGCCACAAAAGCGCAAAAGCATTGCCAGAAAGAGGTGAATGGAGATAATTCTGATTGAGCACCATACACCATACAGAAAGTGTAATTTGAAACAAGTTTTGTTGATTAAGTTTTTGAGGTCACCCAAGGTCCTAAGTCATGTCACATTACTTTACCCACAAAGAGTTGAGTTGAATAGGTTACTTGAGCAGTAATGACAAGCAAATGAAGCTATTTTATAACTCCATCAAGAGAGAAATAATGCTAAACAAAAATTCAGAAATACTTCTGAGGTACTTAGTTTTGGAGAAGTACTGCAAAATGCTAGCCATAGAAAATCTAGTTGATACTCCAGCACAATACTTTGGGGATAAAGACCAAACTGAGAACTTCCTTTTTGCCCAACTTGAAATATACTTTGAACTTAAGACTTCTTGCTTTTCAAATGACTGCTCTATGATATTATTTGGAACAAATTACATGAAAGGTATGGCATTTAACTGAACCCTTCCAGATTTTAATGCTGATCATACTGTACTATTCAACTATGACTAATTTGGTAAAAATTTTAAGATCACTTTGACAACATTAACAGACATTAATGAGCAGCAAAAGAGCTATTAGAACTTAAACAAGATCAACACTCTGTAGTATTGTATATTACAGAACTTCAGCACTTGAGTATAGAACTAAACTGGCCCAACACTGCCTCCCATAGATAGACATGTTTGACAAAGGTAGAAGTAAAGAAATAAAGCAGTTCCTTTGTATCTATGAATGACCCACATCTCAAGCAGAATTTTTCAAATTAGTCTCTTGCATTGACAACAGACACTTGAGATTTTGTCAGGAGTTCTCCAACACATCTTGTACCTTTGCAAGACCTGCACCTGTCATTAGTAATAGGTAGAAAATGTGATCATAGGGGGCTACTGTTAGGACTACAACAATACCTTAGATCCGCATGTTCCAGAATATTCTATACTTTATGTTCTGCTTCATATATTCTGCTGACTCTTCACAAAAGCAGCCAATGGGATATTGTTCTATTCTTATTTTTTGTGACTCTTCATGAAAACAGCCATTGA
>JAULBW010068517.1:0-33776 GCA_032358265.1 Vaucheria bursata | reverse complement strand
TCAGCAACACATGTAGGTTAATATCAAATACTATTTCTGTTTTTATGTTATTTGTTGTGTTTGTGTTTTCCTAACAGCAACTCATATATCAGGGAGTTTAAGCTAATTTTTTCTGGTCAAATATTCTATTTTTGTTGCTATGATTGTTGGGAAATTTAAAACCATTGCTGCAATTCAATAAGTTGTTTATTTTATAAGTATTGCTAATGAATTGATTTTTAAAAAACAATGCAAGGAGACACAGCAAATGGTTTTTTGAGGCCTTCCTCCAGCAATTGATGCAATCAATCCAATTCAGAATGCATGCCTTACTATGCATAAAATGTAGATTATCAAGCATTGTATTTCTAGATTTCAGATTTTTTAAATATCTTCTTTTTATTCATAGACTTCAGATCACTATTTCGTCTAAACCGTGGTGAAGTACTCAATTTTTCTGATGCCACAAAAATCTTTTAGTAAGAAGTTTAATTGAGGTGAAAACTTGTGACTCATATACAAGTTACTATGCTCCGAATACTCAAAACCATAATGAAATGAAGTGTCATGATTTATGCAAGAGTTTGTGATTGTTTCCTTTATGAAATTTTTGTTTCCTCATGTAAGTTTGCAATTTTGGTTGAGTTGCTACTTATTTTTTGAATTAGAGAGTGGGCTTCAGCATGAGGTTTGAACACCATACTTGATTTTTTCAAGATCAAAAACTGCGACATCATGATAAAAAGTTTGACCATGCTTCTTTCTCAGAAATCGTGGTACAAGCAAATTGGAATGGTGCCGTGGATAGATTTTTCTTGTTGAGAGTCATTCCACCAGTCACATTGAAATTTTTACATCAACTACATTGTTAACTATTTGGCTTCAAACACTATAGTACTTTTTCACATTTTTTATCCACCAAAAGGCCAAGTTTTCAAAGACAAAATGTTGAATTTTCCTGCAGGGGGGGGAATCATTACACTTTCAAAAAGGAAATAAGAACGCTATGTTCGAGGGGAAGTGGTTTCTTTCAATAATTCTGTTGTTGAGGTTTAACTACTACTTCACCTTCACATAATATCGCAATGAAATTCCTCTTAGATCTGAGCATAGCGCTTCTATATTTAAGCCTATTACATGTGAATAATGCATTCTTGGTGCCGCTTTCGAGAAGCTTGAATATTGGGCAAAAACGATCTACAAATGTCATATTAAACATGGGCATCAAAGCCGTACACAATTATGATTCTTCGTTTACATTATCCAGTGAATGCTCAGCTCTACTTTCGGCATATTTGAACCACCCCGACATGGAGAAAGAAGTTTGTAGACAATATCAATTGGCTAATGCAAAATTTATTGAAGGAGAGCTATTCCAGCCTGTACCGTACAGCCCGAATACTCCTCATGGAATGCCACCAAGTTTTGAAAAATATTTTTTAAACGATGAGGTTGATTTAAAATACTACCTGTGCGTATTCAATCTTGATTCTTGAAAAGCACTCTTTAATTTTAGCGCTGATGCATTTAATTTGCGCCAAGAAGATATAGATAATAGCTATCATCAAACAAGCTAAACGATATGTTCACTGACATCAACTATTCAAAGTTTTACTGTGAGTGTTTAGACAGCATTTTCTGGCTGGTAAAATGAGGTACCAAAGCAATTTCTGGTAAAACGTGAAGCGCAAGAAATGAATTAAAAACTATTCTATCTCGTCTGAAAAATTTCAGTGGTACTACTGAGCTTCAATGTATATAAGTTTATTTATTGAGTTAGAAATGTTCCCATCGGATGATTGCTGTCGTGTTTACTTTAAAAAAATCTATGAGACCAGTTGTAAATATGATATAATCTCTAAAATTAATTGTAATGCTGGAGTAGTAGATGAACTCAAATACATTTCGAAAAGTTAAACATTTTTTAGCCCTAAAGAGCTGAATCTGCCAATTATTAGTTCTGAAAGCAGTAGCAATCCTCGATATTTGTAGTATAATCTGATTCATTATCTCTATGTTTAATTTATTAAAATTTCAATTGAACATTTTAAAAATAATCCATATCATGTAATATTTTAATATTCTACAATATCTGTTTTATTTACTACTTTTGCAATCGCTCTCAATTGGAAAATTTTTTACATCTTGTGTTTCTTTCAGTTTGCCATAGTGAACATCCCCCCGGTGGTCATGTTCAAGGCAAAAATATTTAAGCCCAGTCGATTATGTGCGGTTTTCAAAGTGGATGGTCGAACAGAGGCTCAAAAAGCAGAAATGGCTGAGCAGCGGGAAATCGCTATTGCAAATATTTTGAATCGAAAAATGGGGCCAACTTCCGTTATTGATACAATTCCGGACACTGCTGGCTGGGAAAATATTGGATCGATAATACGAGAAAATTTTGAGAAGGGCGATGGAGTTTATGATGATGATGAAGATCTTGATTCGTTGGTTGTTTAGTCGAGCTGTGAAATTATTAAAATAAAAATTTCATTTCCTACTTTTTTTATTTTCATTGAAAAAATCTACTATTCGAATATCCTTCTCAATCACCAAGAGGGTACATATTTCACTATCTTAAGGGAATTTATCTTCAGCTTTTATGAATATGTCTGAACCACCGAATTCGTTGCATCAAAAAATCTAAAGCTTAATTAAACACAAATTGATTATTTTATTTAATTGATTTTTTTATTTATTCATTATAAGTAAAAATTCGTTGTACCCGAATTTCACTGCTTTTGGATTCGCGACTAAGATAAACATTTTGTTGTCGTTGGTTATCAATAAGCTACCATTTCAATTAGCTAGGAGCTTAAGACAAAGTTGCGGAAATATTCTTTTGTTCAATAAAACTATTCTTTTTCTGAGTTTAGTCATTCGTATGGTTTGATTCTGATGGCTATAATAAATAGCAGAATTGCTGAATATATGTTTATTCCAGACCTCAGATTCGATTAGAACTGCCTCTTAATAGCCCGGAACTGGATACACACAGAACCATTTTCGTAATAAATGAACTGTAACTATGACTCGGAACTGAACAAGTTCAGTTTGGCACAAGAAATTTTGAATGTTGTAACATATGGTGTCTACATATTATGGGTACTAGCATACAACAATGATTCCTTCCGTTGTAATTTAATGACTAGCAGGTACATTGTTCAATGTTAAATTCCTCACAATTATTGATTACTGTAAGGAAAACTGTTGAAATCTCTTATCAATGAAATTTTAATCAAAGATTTGTATAAGATATGTTACAGGAGATTGCTAGCTTAAACAGACTTATTTGAAACTAAAATAGGTTAATTTGCTGCTGGGTCATATAATAATATTATATAAGCTTTATTTATCATTTTTCTTTCCGCTATCTCTGCTAAATAACCCAAATCGTGCAATTAATTATTGAAAATGGTTCAAATGTTAGTCCTTTCTTGAAAATGGTAAAGAGGTAATTTTCATTTACAAGAAACTTGGCGCTTGTCAAATTTTTCGCAATTTTAGTCAAGTGCACAAATTTTTATTATTTCACATATTCCGCGAGGCACATATTTCAAGAAAACCTTTCAGATGAATCCACGATGTACATATGAGTGGAATTTTTTGAATTAAACATGAAAGGACAGTAGCACATTTAACGCAATGAAATCTGGACATCCACGACATAGGTAAGCAGAAAGGCCAGAAATATTGCTACGAGGCTTATATACAAAATGCCTGTACTCACTTCATCAGGAAGTAGTATCAGCTGGTCATACATCTATAGAGGAAAAGATAAATACGAAGAACAATTTGTAATTGTGCAAATGAAAAAAATGATACAGATCATACCATTTCAATTGTACTTTATATGCCTAAAAAGTCACAATGATTTAGAAGTATTTCTTTTAAAACATAGTCAAAAATTAGTGGCTAAGAAAAAAATCCTGCAGAGGTGTGGAATGCATAAGTCGAATACAGAAAACAAGGACCTAAATCGATGACATTCATGGGGTTCCAGACATTTTTCTGGCCAATTACAAATTTTGAAAATGTATTCATATTTTTTCAGTTGATGTATCTACTATCAGCGTGCTTAAGTTAACTAGAATTACCCAGAATCAAGAAAAATACAGTTGACTACCATTAGCGTCATATGAATCACCATAATCTAATAAAAAAGAAAAAATATTTTTAAATTTTATGAATTACGATAATCCAGTATAAAATTTTCATTAGCTTTTTCTTTGTGGAATTGTTTTTGTCAACTTTTGCGCACCTAAAAAAAAGTGTATCCTCAGTATACATAAGTTAAGCACTATACAGTTCGATGATAACAACTGCAAGTTTAAAAATGCATTTGGATAGAAACATAATGAATAAAAAAAAATGAATTATATATTAATTTTATAAATATGCATGCACGGATATATACATATATATATATATATTGATATAATTAGGCACCCAAAAGAGTAAGAATAAGTTCGAGAATGTCATTCAATTCAAACCAATCAAATCATTTTCTATCATACTACTAGCCCCAATAAAAAATAGCGGCTAAAAAATTTGTGCAATTGCTTTCTCGACTTTAAAACTATACCTTCGAACCGATTATGCCTTAGTAAGAAAACTTTTCTCACTTTTTGAAAAAGCGCATAGAAAAAAGCGATTGCAATGAAATTTTCAATGTGGTACAGAGAAAAAATAGAGAAGAATCATGTAATACTCCTTACTTTATCTTAAGTCCATTTGACCAAGAGGGTGGCTATCTATGGTATACTCAGAAGAATCATTCTATTTTCATGATTCAATCTTTTAAATGCTAAAAATGATAATGCACGAAAAAAATCAGAGCGAAACTTAATTTCGCATGATTAAAGAATACATTCGTACCTTTTCAATCTCCTCTGAATGAGGTTTATATCGAATTGGAGCCAGTATGAAGTCCGTAAAGCTATATGCTTTTGCAACAGTTTTTGCATGGCTAAAGGCTGAAAAAAAAAGTTTCAAGTAAAATTTTGCAGCAATGTCAAAAAGTGAGTATTACTTTTAGAGGTCTAATTACTTAACCAATTAAAACAAATCAGCGAATTCCAACTAGAGATAAAAATATTATGTATATTTCATTAATATTGAGCAAAGCTATTTTACTTCAATAAGTATATTTTTTCATGTAATGCTTCTGATTGGAAGAGCAGTTTCACAACACATGAAAGTACTCATTAAAAATCAAATTTTGAAGCTATATAGGTAAATCAGTAAAAATTTAGTATTTGCCAAAAATACGTAATTTAGACAATATTGAATTTTTAATTGTGCATCTTAAAGCTCATATGGTTCATAAACAATTAAAAAGACGTGTTGGCCATTTTTATTTGCAACTGCATTGCATATTAGATATAATACATAGGGATTTATAATTATTCTTGAATAATATTTAGGCTGAAATAGACGGACCAAAAGCCATGCTATATTCAATCTCAAAGCAAATGTAGGATATGAAAAGTCACAATCTGCAAGCAGCTAAATAGAGCTAAAATAGAATTTCAATATACGTTAAAAGAACAATTTAGACCAATGAAGTATTGTGCCTTTTTAAATTCTCTGACAATAAATAGTAGGATGTATTAAAAGACAGCTTTCACATATGACTTTTTCTCAATATCTCTCTCTACAAACAATAATGGGGGGAACACTACTAATTCAAACAAACTCGATGAAAAAATACAACCTGTTTTAAAAGAGATGCATGATGCGAAGGTGTGACGCACCATTGCAACAGTCAAACAGTGATGCATCTTATACAAATTTGAGTTCTTTTGAGCAAAGGCGAGTATGATGCAAAGACAAATTACCACAGCGCAGCAATGGAAAAGCAGCAAAAAGCAGTATTGCCTTGTTGTATTAGCCACCAGCAAGGCTTCTCCAGTGTAAAATAGATTAACAACTATGCAAATAACTCAAGATATAACTTTATCTATCGTTTTGTTATGCAAGCTAAATTGAGCTTTCTCCTTGTGTGCACAAACTCGTCTCTATATGATATTATGCTAAATTAGTTGACCTTATTTCCTAATGTAAATCTTATACAACTACAAATATATCTAAAAATGATAGCACTTTTAAAATGAATATTTATCGATATCCTTTACTGTTAGTATAATACAATTCTCCATATATTGTAATACAGTAGTATTACAAACATGTGAAGACTTTATCGATGTACAAGTGCATACGTACCATCAAAAGAGTGAGGGCCACGGTAATTACCCATGCCACTCGATCCTTTGCCGCCGAAAGGGCAAAATGTGTTCAAATAATGTACAACCTATTTTAAAAAAATAATAGAGATATTAAATAGAAGGATCATCAATGTAAAATATTTAGAAATTCTCAGGTGTTTCGACTTCTATTACAATTTGATACAAAGCTGCTTTCTAACATTTATCACTATACGCAATACTTGACCAATAAAATAATAACTTCAAATTTTCGTTCTTTCTAAATATGCAAAAGAGCTACTCAGCGAAAAGCCAAATATGCAGTTTTTTTTCTGAGAACAACATAAAATTTGTTTCATACATTTTCATTGGTATTTCACCCATTTAATGAAGAATCTTAGGTGGCATCCATGCAGTCCTTAAATTAGATTATACGGTTTTGAATGTAGAAAACATAATTTTTAAAGACTAGTAATTTTCTTTTAACGTAAGCTAATATACAGCAAACTTCGGTTATAAGGAGTAAGCAAAAAATCAGATTGTGTTTCTTTGCATATAATGTATAGATAAATGGATATAACTATTTAGAGCAATTTTAACCGATTTGACTCACCACATCATTAATCGATATGCCCCCCGCAGAAACTTCATCTTCCCATTTTTGATAAACTGCACTGCTATTGGCAAACACGTACGCAGAGAGAGGGGTTTCTCTTTTATTCACGTAACTTATTGCCTGCATATCGATACATTCATCAGCACATCGATATACATATATAAATAGGCCACATTTATTTTTGCCACAATTAATAGAACTTAACTCGAATAGTACTGCACACTTTAGAACATGATATGATATATGAAATCTATAAAGTCGAGTCATCACTCTGTTCAAATAATACAGAAACCGAGTTCAAAAGACGAGCCGGATATGATTACAATCTCATCTGTCAAGGTATCCAATATGAGAAAAATCGTTCCTAGATATAGAACCATCACTATCAATCGTAAGTTGAAAGTAGGGAATAATATATTTCAAGAGTATCATCATAGCTAAAAAACGTTTTTGCATCATTACCCAAGATCATAAATTTTATATGTACGTTCTTTCTTTCCTATTCATTCATATGAATATGAAAATGACTGAAATTTGATTATATATTTATTTGCTAACTTACTTAGTAGCCTCGCACATAAATATTCAAAAATACAACCAAAAGTTTCTATGGATTGCTGATAAACAAAAATTGCTTATATATTATATGCATTCTGATGGGTTACAGTGAACTTATTTATATAATAAAAAAGAAAAATCAAATTCTGTATCTGCACAAGCATACATACCTCTTCGACGCCATCATCAATAAGAATGAGCGACAAAATGGGCCCGAAAATCTCATCTTGCATCAATTTCGAGTCTTCTCGGGGGGAGAGAACCACTGTGGGCGATATATATCTTGCATCTCTGTCAATATCGCCCCCATATATCACTTTACCTCCATGATCATCCTACTTGATAACATTTAAAATTGTAAAAAATTCAGAAATAGTAATTCTACCACCTCAACCTTCCTCCGAATATAAGGCCATGATATTATGTATACGCGAATTATTTCTTAAAGTAAAATTTTGTAAATATCATTCCGTACCTATATTCAAATGCAACCTAATTCAGATTTAAATATTTATCAATATATATGTTTTGTATTTAGAAACAATGATTAAATTTGAATGAAATGCCTACTTTGTAATATTGCTATGGCATCAAATCTAAATACAGCAAAAAAAATTGCATAATTTAAATTAACACGGGAATAAACATTGAATAAATATGAAAAATGAAAAAAAGACAAACTAAAATTTCTTGCGATACATGCAGAATCAGTTATTTATCATCGTAAAGAAAACTTAAAGGTCACCTTTTCTGTATGCTTTCATCTATATAACACAAGTAAAATTGAAGTTTATTAATATAAATATCGCCAATTATCTTTATCAACTTGCAAAATATATACTTTTGAAGCAATAACGTTTCTATTGATATTCAACTCTAATTGTAATTTCAATGCACACATATTCAAATATAAAAAAATTGGAGAAAAATCTAAGAAATCGATCGATATCAACTGAAATTTGAATGATTAGATAAAAATTTATGAAGAAATATGCACGTTTTAATGTGCTCACTCTATAGTTTATCCTTTTTTTTCAATTTTTTTGCGCTTCGGTGGTCATACCTTTAAAAATGCAGCAATCCTATCCACATGCGCCTCATTGATAATTCTGCAATAGCTGGTACTTGTCTTTGCATTCTCTCCATATTTAGCAATTATTGCGGCTTTTAACTGGCAAGGTAAATTTAAAAAAATAGTAGGATTCTGTTTAAAGATGTACACATATTGCCACAAGTGAATGCAAGATTTAATTTTAGATTGGAATTATGACCATTGGTGCTCCGACAAAAATGAACAGAAAAGTCACTGATAGAATCGCTCCACGTTCGAAACATGCAACATCTTATCTTTAATTGAACAAAAAACAAAATTGAGCCTTTGATAAATATGAATTTGAAAAATTTGCATACGTGACATTTGCCTTTCAAGCATACAAGATTCAAGTGAAACCGTAGATTCTTTAATGTTCCGAATGCGAAGTTAAGGTTATAATTAAAATGTCAAATTATTCTATCTGTCCAATGTTCATCTATCTGTTCCATGGTGGGACAAAAGCTGGTGGGAGAATAAGAAGAGATAGAACGCAGCAAAAAAGATGACTGGGAAATTCTGCGAGAAAGCCCCAGCAAGTCGATTGCAGGCTTGCTAATTATTTTTAACACTCGCTCCACTTTACAGGGGGAGGGAGATATTTCATATACAATATGCATTGTATTGGAATACATTTAGACAAGCAGAAAGCACTAAAAATCAATAAATATTATTAATCTAGGACAATACGTATATACAAATATATTGCATATACTACCTGACGAATATAAATTTTTTGTATATCATCGTGGACTTTTGCCCAACCAATAGCAAGGAAAACTTTAAGTTCGATAGCAAATAAATTGCTTGGTTTTTAGTACAAGTTGAGTGACAGTGTTTCGCAACAAACCAGTATTCAATTTTCAACCAATAAAAATATAAATTTTCTAAGGCGAAAAAACACCATCAAAGATGTTTAAAAGAAATTTTTGTCTGCTAAAATATATACTCTTTTACGCACCTCTTTGATGAACTTAGGAATGACAGTTTTGTCTATAAGTACATAATCAGGTGATATACATAACTGCCCACAATTCATATATTTTCCCCAGCATATCCTTTTTGCCGCTAGAGCCAAGTTGGCCGATTTGTGCACATAGACTGGGCATTTTCCTATGTTTAAAGCATAAGAATTTCACAAAAAGAATTGTTATTAATGGTTTGAAACGTTTCATAGCTAAAAGGATATTTTAAAAATCGCATTAAAGCCTTTTAAAGCTGCAAAATGGCAACAATAAATTAAATATGCGCAGTTTGTGATGCAGTGTTTTCCATGAATTTTTTTCATTTTAATTATCAACACATCGATAAACACGTTGATTAAGATTTCCAAAATCCTAAAATTCCGAATTTTTCAAAACATTCTAAAAGAGTAAGCCAAGTGCTTAAATCAATATTTATCCTAGTCAAATGTCCGATGCTATTCAACTTAACCAGTACACATCAATACTGCCATCTTCCCACGAACATTGCATCGATTGTTACAGTTTCTAACACTTAGCTTATATATTCAAACACTACATTTAGAGGTCACAATTGAACTGCATTTAGGTTACAAAATTAGTAGAGTACTATACAAATAGAGCCCCTACTGAAAATGAAATTTCATTTATAACCCAAGCATTATTGTAGGTAAAATGATTAAATTTATTTATTTGATTGAATCCCTACTAAAATGCTATATTATGTAAGTCAAATAAGACCTGCAGGAGATACTAGCCAAATTATACAACATTAGCTAAGGACAATATTCGAATATAATCACTTGGGGGTTATGTTCAATGGATGACGGTTGGCTAGCTAACGCTGTATTGTGCATATGTGCACTGTAATTTTTGAAAAGATACCAAAATACTCAAATGCTTTGAAGAACAATAATTACTGAATGTGCAGTGCATATAAAAAAATAACGAATAACCTCCTAGTTCGAGTATGGTTGGGGTTAGATGCGTTGCAGCAGCCATGGCCACGATTCGTCCGACAGCTCCGCCTCCGGTATAACAGATCTTATCGAACCGTAGCGATAGCAAATAAGTTGTCTCTACAGGAAATAAGTCATAAAGTTTTCAGTGGTTGATATTCCATAATATATATATATATTATGTAAAGTTCCTTTGAATCTTAACATACTCATGAAAATTTCGTTTTTTGCATTAAACAATTTTGAAATTAATCCAGAATTTTTGATGACGGTAAAAATCCAATGGACATAATTTTTTTGCAGAGGTTCAAATAATTTTTTCAAGCATTGCATGCAAAATTGGCATCCAGAATACTATCTTCAATATATGCCATTTTTTATGACCACATATACAGCATAATTGGGGAATCGCCGTATACGTCGATGGAACAAAGAGTAAAAGAAAAATGAACATAGAGGCATCAAGGTCTGATGATTACACATTTATTAGTGTCAGTACCATATTTAGTCTTTCACATAAAAAATTAGCAAGATATCTGAAACGATAAATTCACTAGTGGATTCACTAATTGTGCCTTTGATTTTAGGACCGTTTAATCTTTTTCCCATATATTTTTCAAACGGTATGATTTCTGCCTCTTCAGTTTTGAAAGCATTAATCATTTGGCCATTTCGTTCTTGGAGAGATTTTTTCTTTCACCTTGGTTAGTAAATTGATTTTTTGGAAATCCGTAAATATTAGCCCCTTTAAATTAAAAAAAGTACCATCTTTAGCCCCCAAAATGACACGAACAATCCTTGTATCTAGGTATTTTGGTATAAGCTTGGCTATAATCTTTGTTGTGTTCAAAGATATTTCAGATGGCTTAAGCGCAACTGTATTTCCAGCGGCAATGGCGCCTACCTAAAAAAGGAATAAAATTTGGAAGATGTATCTGTTGTATATGACTCAAAAAATGATACTAAACACATCTGTTCAAAAAATTGAAATTTCGATTGGACAAATAAAAAATACATGCTGGACAATACGTAATCTATATCTTGCTCCATAGTTTTTACTTTCTTTGATATATTTAGAATTACCATGCAGTTGATCAAAATGCAGAGAGGCCGATTCCACGGAGTAATAATCAGCACAACCCCATAAGGCTCCTTAATTATTTCCCACGCAGCCCACAACTTAAGACTAGAAGGCACTTTTGCTTGCGCTGGCTTTGCTAAATCTTCAAAATTTTTCAGCTGATAATTAATCTAAAAGTAGTATAAGGGAATAGGTTAGGACTTTCATGAACTGTCCTATAGGTGTAAATTATGCCTCTTATATTTTTTAAGGAATCTTCAAGTATTTGACGTTGAGAGATATGCAAATGTAATTATCATTTACCGGTTGATTTTGGATATTTCGAACCAGATATTCAATCACCACTTCACTTCTCTGCCATTGTATTGTTTGCTATGAAATGCTCAATCTGATTTGCTCTTAAATCTAGTAATTTCACTCTTCGCAAACAAGTAACAAAATTGTATTAAATATAAAAAAGTACTTGAAATGCCTTGAAATGTATATAAGATAAGCAGTATTTCCATAGTTCTATAATCGTACCCAACTACACGCAAAAAAGTGATATAGTTGTTTTGTTCAATCTTGCAAATGAAATGTCGAATAAATAATAAATGCACCTTTATGAAACACTTTTCCAATTGTTAAATGTGCTACAGCTTCTGATATGACGAACCTCAAGGACAAAATGAATACAGAGTAGAGAGAGAGCTATAATAACTGTGAAATATGTAAATTCAACTTCAATTGAGATTGCTTCAGAACAATATTCAAAGATCAATTTCTATGATTGTTCTTCAATAAATACTTCTATAAAATATATTGTATTGCCAGCAAGTTAGTATCAGTATGAATTACTAATATTATTACATAATGAATGCATGGCACTATATTTAGGAATATGGATTTCTGTGAAAAATTATAGAATAGAAGATGTTTACTAAATCGAGGCATTATTCATGCATTAAAATTTGCTCGACATTTTAATACTATTATTAAAAGATCTATTTAATAAACTAAAAATAAAATTTTAGTACAAAGAGTTTTTAAGGGCACTGAAATAAAAAAAATGTAAATGGGTTTCATAATATTTTAGTGTTAAAAAATGGGGACTTGTCAATACGTATCCATGAAAATAAGCATGAGATTTGTAGCTATCCGAGAACTGCACTTATATGCCTAGACTTACTTGATCAAATCGATTTTCTGAAGGCCGAGTTTCTCTATTATCTTAATGATTCCTAAAGTCTCGTATAATTTTAAATTGACAACGTTGAATTCTTGCATAGATGAAATATTTGAAAAAATCAAGCGATTACTATAACCGTACAAATATTAAATGCTACACACTTTGAAAATAATAAAGCTCTAGAAGTAAAATTTTTCACCTAATATTATTGTTGCATAAGTTTTAACTCAAGTTTCATCGTTATTCAGATGAAGCGTAATTTTAATGAATGCTACCTGTGAGTACATATCGAGAAAGGCAGCAGCACATTCGGTTCGTGACCTAAAAATTATATGTGAACCATATCAACTGATATTAGTTTTCTAGAAAAGTAAATATGAACATTAAACACCGACACAAAAACAAGTTCAAAGGGAAAACAAAGAGGGTGAGATGATTTCCAAAAAAATTTCCACAAAATAAATTACACTAAATATGTGCACTAACACGGAAAATGTACCAGAAAATTTCAATGAGAATTCATTAGAAAAATTTAAAATTTTGGACTGTTATCACGAAAATGTTACGAAAATTATAGATTTATTGTCATAGAGTTTTTTGCGTTTTCACAATTAGCCTTCACCAATTTGAACTATTACATGAAAAGATGCACTTATTGAGTGCTAGCATACTTTTCCGTGCAGCATCACCGTCTTCATGTACTTAAGCAATCTATTTTCATTTAATATCCATGTAGGTGGTTTACTATAAGAAAATTCTTGAACTGCGGAAGAAAAATGTATTGTCGAATGTCTCACCAATTCAGATCCGCGATCAATGCCGTATATATCTCTTCCTTATTTTCAACAAGCATTTTTTTAGTTTGTTGCAGTTGATTCTTCCTGAAGAAGAAAGGGCGTGAAACTTTTTCATTGTAACTCGACCTCAGAGTCTCAATACTCTCAGATATAGTAGCATAAGAAGTCGTCATTATATTTCTTTAATTTAAGTTGAAGTTATTCTGCTGAAGAGCAATTCTAGCGTGCAAAATATGATGAGCTCACTATTCAATTTAGCGACGATCCTTACTAATACGGTCATCTCGCGCTTAAATACACTTTTTCTTAGGTGCATATCGGATTAAGTCCGCAGAAGCTTATGGAAAATGTCTTCAACTCTATTTAAAAGTCTCGAATAGTAAGCCGAATCCTAGGTTTTCAACCTGATTCCTGTTCTTATTTTATCTTCATAGATACTGCTAAAAGGGTCTTGTAGGCTGCAACAATTTGATCATGATGTCCAAACAAAGATTTAGCAAACTCTGAGTGCAATATTGCTGGTCCCATGGAGGAAATCTTTGAATGAACTTCTCCAGGATTATTAAATGGTGGAGGTTCAAGTTCAAGTACATCATCAAGTCCTGTACCACTTTTTTCTAATTCATTTGTAGACTGGTCTACAGCATGAGCTTCTTGAATCAAATGATCTGCATCTTCGATTACTGTCTTAACATTGCTCAGACTACTGGCCATCGAAATGAAGGAAATCTGTTACATCCTCTAGATTGATTTTTCATTAACCTTCAATAAGGTCATAGATTTGTTCTGTCTTATCAATTTGTTGATGCAGTTCTATTTTATCTAATTGCTGAATTAATAGATCTGCTTTTCTGAAACAATTTTCAATTAAAATTGGTAAGGTAGAATCCCAAGCTTCTTTTGTATATTTAGTGGCATCTGCTTGATAAGTAGAGTTTTTATACGCAACCCCAGCTGATTCTCTTTTCAATTGAGGTCCTTCTGCTCTCACATAATCCTTCTGTTGGACTCTGTCTCATTCCGTTCTGCTCTGTTGGGCTATGTCTCGTTCTATTCCACTCTGTTGGGATCTGTCCCATTTTGTTCCGCTCTGTTGGGATCTGTCCCATTCTGTTCCGCTCTGTTGGGCTCTGCCCCATTCTGTTCAGCTCTGTCTCATTCTGCTCAGCTCCATCCCGTTCCCTTCTGAAGTTTTAACCTCCCTTTTGCCATTTGCATGAGTTTGCTGGTATAACGTTTTCAGCTCCTGTCTTGGCAACTTTCCTTTGTCACTCTCTCCTGTCTCAGTGGCTTTCCTTTGTCACTCTCTCTGCTCCTTTGTGGTCTCCCTTTACTGCGGTTCTTGCTCTTGTTCTTTGCAACATTTTTGTACCTTCGGCATATTCTCTTTATTTTGGCACAAGATAAAAGTTGGGAGCCTGAAGAAAATGTTTTGAACTGTAATCATTTTGTCCATGATTTTGAAACATCTGATGTATCTGGATTGGAGTCCGTAGCTAGGGGGGCATCTGTTAGGAATTAACTCCCTTAGGGATTAATTCTATTTTTATAGCTGCAGCCAGTGTTCATTTATGACGTTCCAAGTAAATTGGCTGCATAAATTCTAGTAGGATTTCATATTTTGTTGTGTTGATGAAATTAGCTCACTTCTATCAACACAATTAGAGCATGATAAATATACACATTTCTGTCACAGTTTCTTGTGCTTAGTTGTATTTCATGTTTCTAACATTTACAATAAAAAATTGACAATAAATTTTTCATGGAAAAAATTCTGATTTGGAGAATAAAAATAACAAAATTTAGTATAAAAATGACTAGATTTTTTTTCCTCTTAAGGCATAAAATTATTGAGTCCTTTATTTTCTTGAAAATTAGCTAATTTCTTGTTCCAAAGAAAATTATAAATTTTAAGAATTTTTAAAATTATTAATATGCAGAAGTCTGCCCACAAGACCTTTTCCGATTAGGGTATAGTCTGCCTACTTTCTAATTTTGTAAATTTTGGCACTTTTGTGTAAAGTCAGCAGTTGTGAGGAGTACTGACTGATTTTTTAAGCTGCATCCAAAATTTTCCTTTTTTTGGAAGTAATAGCAATGGAAATTATTTTTTCATGCAGTTATACGATCAATAATAATGTAGGAAAATATGACTGGGGGACATGACAAGAGCGAGAGGAAACCAACGCTATCTGTAATTCATACACTTCCAATTATTATACTATCTGCAAACAATGAGGCTGGATAAATGACAAACATATGAATATGCATTTACTTGATAACATGATGAAGTCTTTAAACCAATTCAGTACCCAATTACATTATTATTTACGTTGGACAAGGGCATTATAGAATGTGATGCTATTTTTCTCTGATACAATATAGCTGAATCCTGTCATCAATGACATGTACACCTAAAGTTATGTAATTGTAGACTGTGTGAGAGCACTCTAGACAGCATTTTCAATGTCACGTACTTCGGATGCACCAATTACATTATTGGTGATATAGCATACTTTTCACAGAAGTACTTCAAAATCCAGTAAAAGTAATATAATTTACACCTTAGATTTTTTAATTTTATTTTAGGGTGAATCTTGTGGCGCGTCAACAAAAATTAATTTATGCAATGAATTTACAATTCGGATGTTATTAATAGCGAACGTGAAATCAAGCTGCCTTACTTCACCGAGTAGAAGATTGACGTAATATGAATGATAGTTTCTCGTGTAATGGGTCAGCACAACGAAGTATTCCATTTCAACTTGAGATGGATTTCGAAGATTCAGATTGCGATATAAATACGTCCAACTCATCTGATTGTTTTCAGCCGAATCCATATTCAGAAAATCCCTTCAGAAATGAACTTAGCCTTGAAGAAAATAAGGATATCAGCTCAAACTACCCAGCTTCTCGAAGCATAACTTTGATGAGCCAGAGAAAATCCGAAGTCGGGAATCAGCACTTCTCCCGATATGATAGAACTCGAGGAAATTTTAAAGAACCTAGTCATTTCAGTCATCACTTAGATGATAATTTAAAAAGTGTAAGTTATGAAAAAGCTGGCAATGTCTTTGAAACTCCAGACTCCCACAAACCTCTTCATTTGGATAAAAGTCAAATATCACCTGCTGTAGATAGGATTCGAAATCGAGCCTCATTCAATGATATTCTACCTGTTCAATCTCATGACTTGAGAAGAGTAAACCAGCATGATACATATCATGTCCACTGCCCGGATGCAGTCTTTGCTGTTAAAAATGAACGAACTCATTCAATCGGAAAAATGTTGCGAGTTGCAGATGTGTTTCCACCCCATCTTGTTTCTCTCTGGCCTTTTGAATCTTTCAATGCTGTCCAAAGTTCTGTGCTGAAAACGGCTGCAGGAAGTGATGATAACATGGTCCTCTCAGCTCCAACTGGCTGTGGTAAGACTGTCATTTTCGAGATGGCAATCGCTCGTCTGCTTCAGCAGTGTGCCAGTTCAGAGCGTAGCCATTTAAGTACTCATCGACTTGGCAACCAGCGAGTAATTTACATTGCCCCATTAAAGACTCTCTGTCAGCAAACATTAAATCTTTGGAAAGTAAAATTTGCTCCTTTAGGGCTGAGACTCGCTGAAGTTACGAGTGATTCTAGTAACTCTACAGGCGAAGGGAGTATGAGGGAAATAGCTGCTGCTGATATCATCTTAACAACCCCAGAAAAATGGGATAGTGTTACTCGATCCTCGTGTGATCATGCCTACCTTATTGGGTCCGTTCGGCTGCTCTTGGTAGATGAAGTACATATGTTGAACGAGGATATCAGAGGCGCAACTTTGGAAATGATTGTAACTAGAATGAAGGTATTTATTCAATGATCCTATCTATATATGTAATATTCATTATCATATCATGTAAGTGATTCAATTTAATTTTAAAACAAGATTTATATGGATAATTAGTTGATACAAGTTGAGGCAGTGTACATGTATATTAATGTGAAGGCATTTAAGTTAGTGGTTCCATTATAGAAGTCTTATTGAAAATCTCTTGTTTTGTTGATATATATTTTATAACAGGTTTCTTTGAACTTGATGATGCTTCCCAACACTATATCTATATATATTTTTTTAATTGAAGAAATCAATATATTTTTAATGCCAAAAATCAAAAGAATTGAGGATTTTCTGTTTTGACAGGTGTCTGGATAGCAGACAGTGCAAACAATTGCATTCTTTAGAAAAAAAAAGTATTTTTTTTCTTTATCAGGCTCTGCGCAACTTACCAAGTATTCGGAATGCCAATCTTCCAGCCACCCGAATGCGTATGATAGCGCTCTCTGCCACACTTCCAAATATTGAAGATATAGCCTCTTTTTTTGAGGCACCTTGTCCATTTTCATTTCCAGATTCATACCGGCCGGTACCCCTGTCTATCCATGTCGAAGCATTTTCATCGTCGCATAATGGGCCAAGTAATAACTTTCTTTTTGATAAGAAGCTCACTGGGCATGTGGCATCAATTGTAAAGAAATATTCTAATGGTTTCCCGACTCTTGTGTTTTGTGGTAGTAGAAAAGATGCTGAAAACGTTGCCAAGTCTCTTGCAACTTTCAAAGATTGGAGCATAGATATGAATCATATGCAGAAGGTAAGCAGCTTGAAAGATAATTTTTGTCTTTTGTAATAAATTTAAGAAATGAAAATTATACTATGAAGAATATTGAGAGATACCCTATAAGCTATATTACAATTAACTGTGAAAATGGTTAATGCACTAAAAAATACACAAAAAATATACTATTGAGTCAGTAATAGTTTCTGAAGGTTCAGGCATGCTCTAATAATGTTCTGAGGCCTTGAATTCTGAATTTAAAGTATTTTCGGTCATATATCTTACAATAAATGAGGAATGAGAAAATAACTTTTATGTTTTTAAGCCATATTGCATTATGTAAAACCTCAGAAATCTGAGAACTTTTTTTTGGCAAAGTTTAAATAGTTAAAGTTTCTAATCGGTTTTGCAATTTTTAATAATATTCTAGTATATTAAAAGGAAAAAATAGTTATGAAAGGCTTGAATTATAATATAAAAATTTTAATTTTAGTTTCTTTGAATAATTGAAAGTATGGTTGTGTGGGCAAAAAAAATATTTTCATTCCTCAATCAAATATCATATAATAATTTTTCAAAATTGGGATATGACGTTTTTTTGCAATGTTCATTTAATCGACTTTTTTTATTCATTAAATGGTTATTCAATGGTTGTCAATGTATGGCATTTTTAGAATAATTCAAGTCTTTTCCGTTTATCGTGCAATTGCCACCTTATTTACCAAATACATAGGGAGCCCTTGCACAAGCATCAGGAGCCACCCAAGATACTCGTCTAGAGCGTTTTTTGGGCCGAGGAGTGGGAATTCACCATGGAGCAATGGCTCCCACAGAAAGGGCAATTATAGAACGGGTATTTTTAGCGGGGGCCTTACCAGTATTGGCAGCTACTTCAACCTTAGCATTAGGGGTAAATCTCCCTGCCAGGCTTGTCATTATTAAAGGCACTACTGTGTATCGAGGTGCCAGCTCAGGTGTGTAAGTTATAATTTGAGCTCTCGTTTTATTTCATATAAAATTTGAATAACTATGTGTTGACACTTAAAAATAATCAGGATGAGTTAAAGCATAAGAAGTATATAGAATAGTCATAAAGTGATTGAACCATAATAAGGGTAGAGTTATTTTCCAGGCATCAAACTAGCAAAATGTTTTTATTATTAATATTATTCTTATGAATGTAGCACTTATTTATATTAAATATGGGTTTAGAAGCTAGACCAGGAAAAATACTGCCAATGTTAAAATAGGGAAGTTACATCTAGACGGGGTGCTCCGCCAATTATTAGTGTCGGTATAATTTTTTAATGTTTTTACAGATAAAATTAACATTTTGAATTCATCTTTATTCTTGAAAATATAGATTTCAATTGGCAAAGTTTGTTCTATTTTACTTATTCCTAGGTCATCCGTGTAAATGAATGGAAGGTATTTATATTAGAATAAATTCCTTGGCAACTTGTTGCTGGATTAGTCACATTGTCAACTACTCAATCATTGCTGTATTTAATCATTTATTATCTTCATTTCATATACACTCCAGTTTCTAAGTGTAAAAATTTATCTTGTGCATAGTATTTCCTTATTCACAACACTTCTTTCTCCTGTGTTTCTGCATTATTAAAGAGAGTAATATGTTTAGTTGGTCTTTTTTGGCATGTATGCTTGATCCTGCATTTCAATGTTCTCTGTCATCATATTTTAAAATATATGAATAGGGTACGAAGAGATTCCGAAAAGCATGTTGCTGCAAATGATGGGACGAGCTGGTCGACCAGGTTATGACTCGGTTAGTATTGGATTAAAGTATGCCATATAAAACTTAATACATATATATAATAGTAAATAATATCTTAAATTTTAACACATTTATTTACTCCCTTGTAGATACTTAGGTCTGCATATATGCATTCAAATTACATTTTTTCTCGATTGCTTGCATCAACTTTTACATACCCTACAATAGATGATATCTGCAATTTCTACATGGTGATAAATATTTTTAATACGGTTTTAATTTCAAAGAGGTTCTCTAAGAAATGCGTATTTTTGTATATTTCTTCTTGTAGCAAGGAGTTGCAGTAATTATGACTTCTAAAGAACAGAAAGAAAAGTTACAAGGAAAAGCTATGGGCCTCGAAACAGTTGAATCCCAACTGATGCCTAGGCTGCTTGAAGCACTAAATTGTGAAGTAAGCGCTAATTTTTCTTATACGTCATTTTATTCTTATCATTGAATCAACATGAAAGGAATCTCATAAAATTTCCATCTAAAATAATGTAGCTTGACGATAAAATTGGTTTTGTCATATTTCATCACTTATATTTGTAAGGTATCAGCTTATAAATTCCGTCAAATGTTTGTTATCTAGCTTATACAAGTGTTATGAATATATCGAACTTAAATGTATTGAAGCCGAGCTGTGCACTGATTTGTGAATTGATAAGAAGGTATCTGTATGTATTTTGAATTTGAATTTTTTAACTTGCTACTATAAAAGTGGATTTCTATATCCATTTTATATCATTTTTTTGTTACCAATCAAATCTTCTTCTATTTGTTTGTGTTTTTTCAACAAGCTAATGAAAGCAGCATGATATAAGGCTGCTTTTACTAAATGAAATGTATCAATTTTTCTAGTTAAGCTATGCATAATGATTCTATGCACATTGAAATTATTCGATTATTTCCAAAGTTAAAAATAAATGACTTGTCCTATGTAACACAGGTGCATCAAGGCAATGTGATTCATGACGTAAGTGGTGCAATTTCCTGGCTTAAGGCAACATTTTTTTTCATTCGTGTTGGAAGAAATCCCATATTTTATGGACTTCCTGTACATATGACACCACAGCAGTTAGACAAGCATCTAAAGGAAAGAGTGTTGAAAGCATTGAATAATCTGGCCAATGCTGGAACTGTTATCATGGATGAGGTAAAGATATACATTTTTGATGCTACAATTTGAGGTGAAGTTTGGTATACTGTGTCTATCGTGTGCGCTATGGTGTACTGTTACCTAGTTCACATGCGACAAACCTGTCAGGGCCATCAAATTAATTTTGTGTCTCTGAAATTCATTGAATCAAAAAATCTGAAGCTGAACTTGGCACTTATGACTTTTTTCATTTATCCCTTTTAAATGAAATTTTATTTAAATCAAATCCAATTTATCTCGAGTTTATTTCAAATCAGTCTAATCACACTATGATTTTCAACAATATGCAATAAAGTTTTATAGTCAAATTTGTAGCTTTTTTAAAGTTAAGACAATGGATTTCCTTTGAAATTTACATCAGAAAAATAGTTTTAACTTTCAGGTTGATACAGTTTAAATTAAGAGTTTTTGCCAACATTAGGATGGAATGGGGATTGAACCAACAGCTGCAGGCGCTATATATAGCCGATACATGGTTAGTTTTTCTACCATGGAAAAAATTCAGGTGTGTAGACGTGTGTGTAAATGAGTAAGCATTTCCGTATACCATAAATAAATCCCAAATAAATTTTTTATTAAAATAAGCAGTATTTGGTAAAAATGTAGGACCAAATTATGTAGTCCTTCGAAAAAATATTTGCAAAAATTTATGATTGCGTTAATCATGCATTTATAGCCTATTGCAATCTTAAACTGAACAAATTTTTAACTGTATTTAAATTTTTTATCAAACTGAGCGGTTCATAAAGGCATTCAAAAAGTTTATATTCTTCTGAACTTCTATTAGATTCAGCAACAGATTTTTTTATATCCTGCATAATTATCTTTAACGCATAGTTCATATGCATAAATAAAATACTTGAATAATTTATTTATACTTATATCAGTATTGCCTAGTTTTGATACATATTCTGATATTTAACATTGATTTAAATTAGCATCAAACGCATTCATAAACAGTTTTTCTTAATGTATCAGAAACTTCCAGCAGATTGTAGCATGCAAGACCTACTAGCTTTCGTTAGCTCTTGTTCGGAGCTGAGCTATAGCCTTCGCCGCAGTGACAAAAAATTTTTAAACGAGCTCAACAAAGAAGTTCGATGGTACCAAAACCTTTTTTTTACTTCTACTCAAACACTTATGTATGAAACCAATGTTGTCCAGAATATATATATATGCATATAACATTTAATGCATTTTAATATCTTTTCTGTAACATTTCATTGAAGTGAGATATTTTGGAACAAGATAGGAAGAGCATGAAATGATGAAACTTTGATGTTTTTGATTGTCCGCCAACCATAGGATTGTTTGCCTTCAAAAAATTTGAGATGTAAGATTCCGTTCAATGTAACAATTCTGAATGCACGTTTAAAATTTTTTAAATATAAATTTGAATGAGCAATTAGCTTTTTGAGGTGCATTTACGCATGTTAACTAAGCATACAATTCATTCTGAATATGTATAAATTTTATGATGAGTACTAAAATGAGCTTATTTTTTCTAAACGATTGAAAATGTTGCATTTCAGTTACCTGTATAAGCTAAATTTACTGTATACATACTCTAAACATCAGTAGTTTTTACTGCATCATGATGAAATATTCAAGTTCAGATTGTCTGTGATAGTATGGTAAATAGATCTTACAGTGTAATTCTATATTTGTAACCAAAAAATGTTTCTTCAGAATTGATTCATAATCATAAAGTTTATTTTTGTTACATAATAAATAAGCTTTTTTCTTGGATATCAGGCCACCTCCGACAAAGTTCAAAGTGAAGACATCTACTCATAAAGCCCAAACGCTGCTACAGGCTGCTGCAGGAGGATTACACCTAGATGACTGGAGTGCTAAGCATGAGCAATCGGATATGATTGATTGTGCTGTACGAGTACTTTCTGCGGTAAGCAAAAAAATCTGATTTAATTTTGTAACCAATAAAAAAAATAATCCCCCTTCTCCCGATTATAAAATTGATTATGTTTAAATTGTCAAATAAAAAAGAGCAATCTACAAATAATAAGCAGCAATATTTGTGGGTAATAGCGTTTTGATGAAAGTATGCATTATATTGAAGTGGAGCACAACTATCTCTCAAATTAATATTTAAGACTCGAAAGGCTACAATTTGTCAGCTGCTAAAACAATGAACTGATTCAATGCAATAAATTGTAGTGAATATTTAAATCCTAATGTATATTTGGATGAATAGTAGGAAAAACTATTGGTGGCAAGAATACTTTATTTTGGTGTGCAAAAATCTGCTACGAATCTCGCTTTGGCTAGAATTTGTGTAGTTTTTATAGAGAAACTAGTCCTTATTTAAATGAAAACCTGAGGAAATATATATATATATATATAAAGAAATTAATCATAGCAGATCTATATAATTAAGATTATACACTTGTTTTTTCTAGACAAGTGCATGTTTGGTTGATCGAGGGGCTGCTGAATCCTCAATAGCGGCTCAGCTTCTTGCACGAAGTCTACGCGAGCGGTTATGGGAAGATGCAAAAATGGGTCAGCTGAAGCAAATGCCACAGGTAAATCTGTATAATTTAAAATAGTTCAGGTTGTACAAAAAATTATCCTCATTTCAATTAGATTTAAAAAAAACTTTTATATTTGACAGTTAAATGCCAAAGATTCAATTACATCCATTTTTTAGGTGTGAATTACTGCTTCACTTATAGAAATATAGTTTCTAAAAATATAAGAGACTTGATTCAATTCTTTGAATTAACCTTAATACTAATATTCATTGAAGAAACCACCCAAAAATGTAACCTTCAAGATAAGAAGTGAGCAAATATAAAAGAATTGAAGATAGTATCAATAAAATGTATTTCTAATAACATGAAAAAGAAAAAATTCAATTACATTTTTAAAAGCCTGTAACATTGCTAATTGCCATATATAAGGTCGGGGAATCGCTTGTGAAGCGCCTTGCTGCGCGTGGAATTGTTACAATGGAAGATATGGCACTATCAAGTCCAGCATTTATTGATGCAGTGGCAGGAAGACATCACCCTTTTGGTGCTGGATTGCGCGCCTGGGCACGCAAAACACTAGGGCATGCCCTTAATGTACGCGTTAAATTTTACGAGCTTGCAGAAAATTCTATAGAAGTAAGAAATGGGCATTAATTGATATGAGAATATTATACTTAGAGATATTTACAATAAAAGGTTAACAGTCTTATTGCACTCATACTAGGATAAAACTACATATTCTAATTCATTTTGTGGATTTTAAAAATGTCTGATTTCAATTAAAATGTTTTAATCCGGTACATTTCATCGTATACATCAACACAACAGTTTGAGTTCCACTATTTGCTTTTTTTGGAGTAACGATATTTTTCTGACAAATTCTGTTGGCAGAGACTTTGTTGGTTAAGGACTTGATGTTTAAAAATTTAACCCTTATCAAAGCTACATAGATGTTTTCAACTCATTATTTTTTGTTGATTTTTATTAACAAATTTAAAAATCTGTTACTTTTCGATGAATTTAAACTTATATTATTTAAAAAGAAAATAATGTCATTTTACTTTATGGTCAACGCATTTTTATTTTTGAGTTGTATTTCAATGCTTTCCAATTCTATTAATAGGTGATTCTAGAGAGCCGTTACCCAGAATATGCCCCAGGAGGATCCGATGAACCTGAAGCACAGCACCTGTCACAAAATCGGGCACCTCGAATTGAACATATGCTTTACGTCTACAAAAAAAATATGAGCTCAACTGCTCAAGAAAGTATAAAAGGTACTGGACCAATTAATCATTTGTATTTATGCCGTAAGATACGGGGTCCAGGTTCACATCACTTCAGCCTAACCCAAGACCAAGTTCGGAGCAACATAGTGCTGAGCACCTGGATCATTTGTACTTCTATGGTAGGCATGGATCTGAGCGATATTTGTTTTCAAATTAAGGATATTCCTTTGAATGGCAACTCAATTGTTCCATCTCCATTTAAGGGGTTTGAATTGCTTGGACAAGTTCATGAGACCGAAGAAAATATAGAAAACAAAGAGACTGAAAAATTAACCAAAACCCCTGAAAAAGGAAATCGTCAAACCGTTAAGCCGTTATCGTATCAACCAGATATTATATCCAGTTTTCAACGTGGAATCAAAGATTCGAATGATTGCAACAATAACATTCCGAATCCAATGAAAGAACTCGATAACAAAAAATTTTCATGTACAAGACTAGGTCCTATATGCAATGAAAGTAGCCAATCTTTTTCTACTTTGAAACCGATACCACTTCGAATGACCCTCCAAGAACCCGATGCATCCCAAGATTTGGCCTTGAATGAGGCTGATCTTGCTGGCATGGGTATCGTTGAAGCCAAGAAACTGTCTCTACTTGAAGCACCAGATTGTGAAACAAGCTTTTATAGACCAGAAGTACATATTGCAAAGACCACAGTACAAAAGTCAAGTTTTAATGGGAATGAGTTTTGTCAGAGTCAAACTAAGTCAAATTTAGCTGAACTTCAAAACTCAACTTGCACCCCCCAAATGTCTGGGGGAAAACGCAGAAAATTTGCCACTTCGGGTATAATTAAGGCACCTCCAAATTCAGATCTCCTTGATATGTTACGACATAAGGGAAAAGAGATGTCACTCCATAGTCGCATATGTGTTGAACGACTGGATGGCCTTGGAACAGATTTGCAGGCTACGTATCAAAATGATGGGGAGATCAGCACTATCAAAAGACACGATGATTTTACTCTAACTGTTCCTAATGCAAGTTCAAGTTTGCCATTTCAACAAAAGATTTCCCTCGATGATATTACGCACCATGATGATGTAGATTTTTTTAAAGAAAGAGTTCCATTGAAGCTTGTTCAAAGCTTGCAATATCAGTTCTTACAGCATCCAACTGAATCCAATTTTACTAGCCACAATGCTTTTAGAAATGACCCAAATAAATCTCTGCTTGCTCTAAATGTTAGTTCACAGCCATGTTTTCAACCAGATATGGACAACAAAGTGAACTTGAATTATACCTCATTTGGCCACCATTCCCCTAATTATTATACAAGAGGGCACCATGAATTCCCTTGTTATCCTCAAACAAATGCCTATCCATTTGAGCAAAATGCTGCCTTGACTAGGGAAAACTTTGTCAGGCCCCAGGCAAATATCCCCCCCTCCAGAATATCACATTACATGAAAAGTTTAAATGACCCTTGTCAGAATTTACCGCAGTCATCTCATCAAGCATATTTGCAAGATAATAGAGGATTAGAACTGTACAGTAACAGGCAGCTTTCTAATTCACAGTTCTCTCAGTGGATGCCACAAAATAGTCGTCCAATGATGAACTTCAATGGTCCAATTCAATACAGTGTTGCTGGAAATACGAAGCATGTCAATTTTTATCAGTCGAATCCACAAAATTTTCAATCAATGTGCCAACTGCAGCATTTGGGAAATAATTTTCCTAGCTGTCAGGGTATTTCAAACCCTAACCAAGCTACTAATTTTAGTTCCAAGGTCAGATTAAGCTTGGATACCAGTCTACAAAATGCACCTCAATTTTTTTCATGGAAACCTTTGCCTCCTCTTTTGAAGCAGCAATTAGCCGCCCCAGCTAGGGTACCATCCGGCCCGAGCCAAGATGTTAAGGGGTTAGTAGCTGCAAAGAGAGTACCTTCAGGGGCCCTAGCAGCCAATGCAATTCGTCGACATGTCTCAGATGACCTCAGATCAGGGGCCTCATCAACCCCAAGTAAAACAAAAAGCTCTGTGTTTAATCCATATAAGGAGAATGAAGATTCTAAAGATGCATTACCAAATTTTGGTACCCCTGTTACTCCTCATCGCCCTAGTATTACATGCAAAAATACTGATCTCCATAAACTAGTGCAAGCAGTGGAATCGGCATCAAGAGACCATGGTTTATCTGGGGCGAAATCTAGTGCTATTCCCCTTCCTAGACGCCCTTTTGCCACCCTGTTCGATGCTGGTAAAAATGTAGCGGAAAGATTAAGGGTCAGTGTTCGACGCACGAATTCACCACCGAGCATTTGTTCGTCAAATAATGATGGGTCTCAGTGTGCTACGCCTCAAGATAGATTGACTGGAAATGAACCAAATATAATGTATTCTCGACCTAGTAGAGTTCATAGACTTAAATTTGAAGATATATGAAGTTACTCCATAAGTGTAGTTTTTAGCATATTAGAATTAGGAAGTATCTGTGCCCTTTTAGCTAGTTTTGTATAGTCCTTGTTTGTTTATAGAGCAGAGCAATCAATACAAATTTTGAATCGTGATTTTCATGAATCGGTAATTGAGTAATAATTGTTATTTAAAAGAATTTTTAACTCATCACAAAATCAATTTGATAATACTGGTAAATGGAATCAGATGATCTATTAGTCAAACGTATTAGAATTCAGATTCTATGCAGTAGATGATGCAACGCTATCAAAAATTAAAATTTCCCCCTACAAAATTGAATATATTAATACGAGGAGAATATAATTTGAAATCAGAATACATACTGTTCAATTTGGCATAATTAATGACTTAAATTGCCTTAATGTGCTGCATAAAAATTACACCTACGGAGAATTTATTGCCCCCCTCCACTAAGTAACTGGCTACATATATTTTCCAAAAGTGGCACCAAATAATAGCACTATATAAATCACACGAAAATATTCTATGGACTAAAAAATTCACCTGAAAAATGTACGTTATTTACGAACTAAACTTTTCTTTGGGGCTCCAAAAAACGAAGTGCGTACATGGAAAAATATACTTTTTCTTTTAAATTTAAAAGCCAAACTTGAAATAAAAATCTAGTAATGAAACGGGTAGGAACATTCAATACAAGAAGTGTGCACGTACAGTACCACAGCGAGCTAGAACAATAGAACGGAAATTTTATGCACGATTAGGGCATATTTACAAAATCCAATGTTACAGTAGGCTAGAGATTTACATAGTTTGAAGCTTAGGTACCAACAATCTCATCGCTGCCTTTCACATCATAATACGATGAGATCCAATGCACATACATACCCTTCAATGGAAAGTCCAGAGTAACAGCAACCCTGCAATTGTATACCCCCTCTCCTACTCCCCCTTTCCCACTCCTCTGATATCAATTAATATACTCATAAATGGATTTCTCAGGCCAAAATCAGGGGGGCACAGAGATTATGATGATTCCCGGACACTAGAAGGTCCCAACCCAGCCACTGTAATTTGGCCTCTCTTCTCTTTCAATCTGCTCACTACTATCTTCAAAATCCGATGGCACTGAATATGCGCAAGACTGGAGCGTTTCGCTATTTAAGCTTTCTGATGCCAACATTTCATCGTGATTTTCTCTTGCTTCCGGATACTTATGACATGCAACATAAAAAAGTTACTAGAGCAATCAAATCAATTCCAATGAAGTTGAAATATATAGCTAGTAAATATCCATTGGCTAAATATGCTGATATCATGTACAAAAAGCTTTTTTTACCATATATATATTGATACAGAAGCCAATATTTGATTGTTTGAAACTATTGCTGGACATCTAAAAATTTTACTTATTTAAAATACTCCAATGGGGTTAAATAATTATCGGAAAGCAATATAATGTATCTATGTTACAGACTTTTTAATTCAAATTCAAACACTAAATATTCACTTAGTCGGGTTGTACAACATTGCATGAATGCTTGTTTGAATATACTTATAGAATCTGCTACAAAGCTCTCTCGACGACTAGAAAAGGCTACAGTTTTCGCTACAAAGTGATCAAATTTTGAAGGGCAATCTACTTAAATCACACCCAAAAATCTTAGAGAAAAAAATGAACGCATAAAAAATAATAATTCCTAAGAATAATTCAACAACTTTGGTGATTTAGTTTACATCTCCAGAGATACATGCTTATTTTAATTACAAATAAGGGAAAGGATGAATACATATCGTTAAATATAACTGTTCGAGAAATGTATTCTATAACAGCATATTCAAATAATGGCTAGTATGCTGAACTGCACTTTATGCACCTAGTCTGTAACTAGCATATTTCTAAAGAATCACTATAAGTATTGCTAGTATCAAAATCATTTTTCCAATTATTTGAAAGACAGTATATCAGTCGGCATCTATAAATTTTTTGAAAATGAGCTGTTCGTTCTGCCTGATTGCACGCTTTAAAAGCCCCTTTCCCTTATTATTACTCGTTCAAAATACAAAAAGTAGGCTAGTTATTACTCACATTTATATCTGCTGCGGCAATTTTTTGAATGATTTTCGATTTGAGAAAGCAATTTGCGATATCTAAAGCCATAGCTCCCCTACCGCTCCTCTTTATAGCCTCCTTATCCCCCTGCTCAAAGGCATCGAGCCGGTGTTGGGCCGACATTTTTAAAGCTGCTTTTTTCACGGCTGCTTCATTCTTTCGAATGGAAGCTATATGAGAACCAAGACTTGACTGAGGTTTTGGAACTTTGGGCGGTAGATACTCCCTCTGATACTTTCTCTAAATAAATGCATGTATATATATGAGCACATCTCTGATGAGTTCACAAATATATAGAAAAGAAAATGAATATTCGCAGTAATGACTCAAACTATAATGTGCTATAGCAATTCAGTATGAACGATAGAAAAAATTGAACTAAAAATACTATAACATGCCCCTAATATATCCATGGAATTAAGGATCTAGTATTGAAAGTGTCCCCATTTGAAATAATTATTCAGATGAGTTGATTGATTTCAGCCGACTTGAGTCATAATTTTGAAGCGATGGATTTATAACGAGCATCACTCCCTCTAGTTTTCAATTTCTCCATCAGTGCCTTGGTATAAAATTACAAGTTTTTGATTCATCAAAAGATTTGAGATTTTTTCTATTCAATACCTGTAAACAAGTAATGCAGATACAGTAAAAACTAATATCTTATATTTAAATTTTGATTAAATGAATACTTTGATAGAAAAATGCATATGCTTATTGATTTGACTCACAAAAAATCTTCATTTTGTAGTTCTAGATTGTCTATTTTTCTATTAGTTATCTCACCAACACAAATCTTATGATTTATGTATGTATTTGCTCCTCTTGCCTTTTCAAAATATTCCTCACTTTCTTTCCGAATCTCGACCTTCGGTATAGGCGGCTGTTCTAGCTCATTCTGAGTTTGGCCTTCCATTGCCCACAGTTTTCGAACAACATGCGATACCATTTTTGTCCATTTTTCAAAGCCAATTGCAGCATCCTTTACTGATACCTTTGCAACAATTTGCATTAAAAAAAATTTGGTATATTCAATATAAAACGCCCAAGCTTACATTATTAATTTAGGAGAGGCACATAAATAGAAGGACTTACAGAACAAGGAAAAATCAAAGTGGATTCGAAAGGGTAAATAAATGCTTTGATGACTTCTCATCACATTTTGTGAAATGATAAAGATTCAAAATTATTTCTGAAGGGTTGAAAATGATTCTAAAAGTTTCGTAGCATATCCTTTACATTCTCCCAGTAAGTATATATATAAATATTATTTTGACCTTAATAGGATTAGTAGAGTCACCGATATTCATACCAAAAGTAGCATATGATGGCGCCTCGGAGTGATCGCCTAAGTCACTAGCGTCTTGGAGAACTAGTCGAATTGATTCTGGCAAGTATTCATTGACCAGTTTACGGATCAAATGGATACCACCCATGTAAGAATATGTATTTTCGGGAAATAAGCTCTTGAATGCATCGTCCAGATCATGCAATCTTGGGAAAATTAAATTGAAAAAATGTACTGCAAAGGAAACAATTGAGTGCTGTCGGGATATGAAATGTAGACAATTTCGCCATACATCATGCAACAATATTAAAATATGGACAAATGAGATACACTTAACAGATAAAAAAGACACCTCTTTATAAGCTTTAATTTGAAGACATTATACAGGGACAATTTTGTTCAGGCAGAAATTTGCTAGTACTAGCAAATTTTTCTTTTATGATTAGAAGTATATTTAAAATTAAGATTTTTTTTGTAAATACAGAATGTTAAAAAATATTTTCAACTATGCCGCACCTTATCCCGTGCGCACTTGACTTGAACTCATTAAAAGCTTCTCGAGTAAGGCGTCGAATTTCTCGCTTAGCTAGCAAATGAAAAGGAGTCGCGGTAGCATTGGCCCCTACAATAACCTGATCTACTGTACCACCGTCGGTGAATGGAAACTTAGATACTACATCAGGGCGGCTGGTTCTAGCTTGAAAGTGGCTGTTTATTATTGAAGAAAGCTCCTGGTTTGCAGAGTCTGTTGCTTCAACGACGCATTGCGCATCGCTCAGTATATAGTCTAGTCGATGGTGCTGGAGAAGAACGTGCAGTCCATAAGAGGCGAGACATCCACCAACTAGCGCCCGATCCTGCTGCGGGTAGAGATTTATTATTCGACGTAGGGCGCTGTGACGTTCTTGCATACTATGCAGAAATGTTGCAACTGTCTAAATTTCACTTTAGTATGAGTTTGAAAAATTCTACTAAAATTAAATTTGAATCAAAATATCATTCCATCTCTAATTTTGGCTTTCACATGAAAATGTAAGCGAATCATATCAATTATAAATTATTGAGATATTTTTACTGGTCTGCATTTTTATTAAATTTAATAAATACAAAAAACTTATGTGCACTAGCAACGGAGTTTTCAAACTCCAGGAATCAGGCAGGGCAAACAGCATCACAAGTACAATCACTCGAGCAGCTTTCTCATACACTATATTAAAGCAGATGAAAAAAATTGATCTACATGGTTACTGGCTTTGTAGTTTTACATAGAAATTTCAATTGCATTTGTTTCCATTAATAAAAATGAATGGAGCAAAAAAAATTTCTGTTGAATCATTTCTATTCTTATATGGCTACCACTGTCAACAAGACAAAACTCCAATCAATCAAAAGTGGGTTGTGAGGCACAACATGTCATCCTTAAAAACCTCCCTTATATCAGCAGCAAAAGTTTCAAGGTTTTTTTCATTTATGACATCAATAAAAATATCTTGAACCAAACATGATTCATAGCTGGTTTCTATAATTTTTAAAAAGTCAATTTTACACAAATTTGTTTTATTTCTAAAATTTAGACTGAATTGCAATTCAATCTAGGCAGGAAAGGCTTGAAAGGAACATAAACACTCCATGTATGTATAAGAAAATTTTTGTTTACTTGGCATTCTAGAACAAGTATCCAATGACTTTAGTTCAGCATATATAATACAAGTTTTGAACATGAAAATGAATTTAAGACTAAATTAACTGAGATATTCAAAGAATTCAAACTACTTTGACAAAACTAAAGTGCACAATTGGGTTTGTCAAATACAGATAATGGTATAGTCAAAATATACTAGGTAATATAAACGATTTTTTTAGCTCTAAACAGTATAAAGTCTCCTTGATTATACAGCTCTAATAGAATAGAGAAGGTATAATAATTTTGTTTCTAGCATAACACAATGTCATTAAAAAGTATAATAATGAGGACTTGAGGTTCATTTTTTATTGCCTATCTCTACTTTGCGTTTTTTGAAATTTTAGAGTTGTTCATTAAGTATTGCATTTGGGTTGGTACCTACAATCAACTGTTAGGAATTAACTCCCTTAGGGACTAGTTCTATTTTTATAGCTGCGGTCAGTGTTCATTTATGACATTCCAAATAAATTGGCTGCACAGATGCCAGTAGGGTTATATATTTTGTTGTGTTGATAGAGTGAACTCACTTTTATCAACACGATTAGTGCATGATAAATACACATATTTCCATCACAGTTTTTTGCGTTTTGTTGCATTTCATGTTTCTAACATTAACTTCCCATTTTAAAGAAAAAATTATTTACAGTATTGGAACATTTGTGATACATTTTTGTGGTTGACTGAAAGTTATTGACTAAAATATTTCTATTTAGAATAGCTTGTATCTGAGAAATGATATTATCAAACAAGCTATGTACCAGTGTATCATAAATTTTCAGGATTCTGCATTTTTCATTTAAAATATGCAATTACTAAACCATTACTTACTAATTTATTTTGTGCATGTACTTTGAAAGTGTTTGTATGGAAGAGTGCACCCTATTTTACATATTTACCTTAAGACTCATGTATAAATGCATAGAAAGTAACAAGTCACTTAATTATTAAACACTAATATTTCAGTGTTTCTACTTTTCACCAGTTTCTAAGAATTCATGTCCCATCGTGTATATTTGTTCTAATGCTTACAAGTATTTATAAATAAAGCAGCCTCTTTTCTTGAACTTTGAGATTACATCTTAGATATAATGTCCACTTTCCGATGAGTATAAATTCAATCTGGTTCAACAAATTTTTAAAAATAGTCAAAAATATTATCAAAATATCTGCTAGTCACTGTTTCTATTCCCATCCAATTTTTTTTATCATTTACTAATTTAACCTACATTTTGCCATTTTAAACAACATTTTTAAATTACAGTTTACATCCAATGTTTGTTGTGTTGCTGCAATTAAATGTTATCAGAATGTCAGCATTCAACAAAAATTTCTGAATCTGCTTCCATTCTACTTTTGACACAGTTTCAGCAACAGAATCAAATTTAAAGTGGTATTTAAAGATCAAGTTACATTTTTCAGAGTATAAACAGAGTGCTTTATCATAGTTTTTATTGTAGTTGTAAGTACTGTTGCTATTCAACGGCAATGAGTATTACTAAACAAACACACAAGAAGAAACTTGTAGATATCTGTATATTTAAGATGTTGCGAAGAGTGATCTTTGCACTTC
>JAULBW010068506.1:0-33784 GCA_032358265.1 Vaucheria bursata | reverse complement strand
GTCATAAGTAGAAGTTCAAGGAGAGTCATACATCAGCTTACATATATTTTGTTGTGTTGATAGAATGTTCTCACTTCAATCAACACAAATATTTGAATGCGATATATATATACCAATTATTGTCCGTTTCTTTTTGTGGTTTAACTACGGCGTTCCTAATACTTGCTCAATACAATGTATGTGAATGTGACATTAAAAAGATTCTAGCTGAATCTTCCACATTTGGAACTCGATTGTAAGTCAGGTGTAGAGCTCAACGTGTTTGCCTTCATTTTGTCTCAACTACAGTATCAACATCATTAGGTGTCTTACATATTGTTGCAATCTCTAATATTTAAAAAAGACCACATTGATTGCAAGTCTCATTTTTTTTAGAAAATTGAAATTCCAATTCAACAAAACTATTTTGGAATATTCGACAAAGAAAAATAAAAGTAAAAAAAGCTATTACTATGACTGATTGTAAGAATACTCTAGTACATTTTTGACATCAGGAAGCAGATAAGCTTGTTTTAGCATAGAATCATTTAAATTTAAATCAACATTTTCATATGTATATTTGATCAAAAGAGTGCAAAGAATAAATTCCATCAATTACTGGAGAAAAACTCTAGAATATTAATGATATCAGCTCAATGACACCAAGAGGCAAGAGAGGTTCTAGGGTTAGGAATCATAGCTTGGAACTCACTTTAGCAGTTTTTTTAATACTGGAATGTGAGAAAGAGAAATATTGACACATATATCCCAAGCGTAGATCTACCATAAAAGACAGAAATGATTGGTTAAATGGGAATATACTAAAGTTGTATGGGCTATACACTCTATAAAATTGATGCTTTTTTACTCTACTTCTCACTTAAGAGTCTTTCGAAAAATCAATGTCAACTGGTTTACATTTGATACTTCAAACCATATGGATTTATTTTGTAGTTCCGCTGGTGATATCTAGAATGGAATCATACATTCATAACATAAAATAGTAATGAATCAATTACACGTTGGAGAAAGTGTAGAGTGGTAGTGGAAATCCTACAGCTCGAAATGACTTGAAACTTATTTGATCAATTTTTAGTTTACAAAAAACCAAGCAATTAGATATTGAGTAGATGAGATAAAAAAAGCTTGTTAAGCATTTCTTTCTAAAGCTTTGACAAAGGCTCAGCTGTCAGGACTCATGGCCAAATAATCGAAAAATTTGTTATGCTAGGTAAATAATTAATATTTCCAAGAAAAATAAATTGAAATTGAAAGCATTTTTTCGGGATTTCACATTTCTTCAGTGTAGGCGTTTGGCTTTTCTTTTGTACATGTGTTTTTTCAGCAGAAAAAGATGAATTAAATTTGTGTTTACAGATTAAATGACCTTAAAATATCTGGACTGACAAAAAATGTGAAGGTGCAAAATTTAGTGCTTAAGACCAAAATTTAAAAAAAAACTGCAGATTGTCCCAAGTGAATGCTATAACTTTTCATTTCAACTCACCTATTTGTATAAAATTTTATACATTCCTAAAAAAGGTGCAAATCATATTTTGGGGTAAGACTCCATATAACCTAACCTGAATTCAAAATATCTGGATAGAAAAAAAACAAGAAAAAACAATAAAAAATGTACTAAAAATTTAACACCCCAGACCAATGTTTACACTGAGGATACAAGGGCAGGAGAATTTTCATGTGGCCTGTCTAGCGAACACGCTGGAGCATATTCGACCAAGGCAAATTCAAAACCGTCTAATAGAGCACTCATCGATGCAGATATTATGTTGGTGTTTACGCCAACTGTAGCCTGCAGTACCATTGACAAACAAATATAAACAAAATTGTACCCTCCTTTCAAAATATTTATATGCTTATTAAATATTTTGCTAGCAGTCCTAACTGCGAATGAGTGCGATCTTAAAATGAATTTTGAAAAAAAAGATTCATTAATTACTATTACCCTTCGGTATTGGATAAACACATTGAATATGCTCAATCTTAATTTTTTAGAACACTTCACAAGCCAATCGAAATGCTATTGATTCATTTAATTGGTTCACACTTTGAGGAGGTATTATGTTATACTTTGAAATGCAAAGAACGAAGAGCCACTGAAATGTACTGAAAGGAAAGTGTACCCTTTCGATAATATTTTTTGGTCCGCGACATATTATATCATTACAAATCTGCCAAGCAGTTGCCGAAGAATAATATTTTGCTCAATATGAGCTGCGATTGGTGGCAAACCATTTTGTTGCGCCTCTTCTGATGAACAGTTGACATGATTTATAATATATGTAATATAAAGCTCACCCATTGTTGATTATGAAATCCATCCGAAAATTCAATCAGTACGCGGGTGTTTGCTGCAGTTGCCTTATCCTGGTCCAAAATTCGAACCTACACGCAACAGGAAATAAAAAAATGACTCATTAGGCAAATGAGTCGAGTAAAAAAATCAAGTTAAATTCTGTTATCCGCGTGGAATTGTTGACACATATATGAACTGCCTTCTTGAATATGGATTTTTTCATACAGAAATATGTATATTCATGATTATAAAAAGTAAACTTTGTATATAATGAATTATCACTTATAATTTGTTATATCCAAAGTTCATTTGATCCGTCTATTCTGCTAAAGGTATCTTACAGCATGCTAACCAACGTGACTCATGTCTTATAAAAGCACCCAATAAATGATGTTCTGTAATTCAATTGCTCTTTTGTCGCTAAAATTTAACAAAAAGAAGAGTATTGAGGCAACAAAAATTACATGAATTGATATGCTCTTAGGTCAAGTCATTTTTGCGTTCATTTGCTGCCATACATTGAATACAAATTTAAACCTCACCTTGTAATCTTTGAGAATGACATGCTGTAAGGAGGGGAAAGTGGGGAGTAGCGCTTTATTTAACGCTTTTGCGAGTGCATTCACTGGACCTATCAGGTAAGCGTGGTCAATGAAATTCGAAACAAAAAATAATTCCACATATTGCTATATGGACATCAAAATCGAATATACTATTGCATGGATAGTTAAATGATTTAAAATCCTGACTCGATTTGAATCAAGTCTAATCCATTTGATTTTGGCATTCAGATGTTGATTCTAACTGTATGGACAATTTCAAACTCCTTCTACACGAATTTTAGTAAAGGACGCCCATACTATAATACTCTACTGCCCTTTCATCTAATCTCATTTTTCCAAAAAGATTTAAACCTATCGAAACTCTTCTATATATCAACCTCACAGAAGATAAACCGATAATCCACAAATATTAAAGGTGTTGAGTTTAAAATGTTTGGAAAAGACACATAATTGGAAGATTTAAAATTTAAGTGAATTTTTACTCACTTTGAGGAATTCATAAAGTCGAAACTAATGATGATTTTCAGAATCAGCTACAAAATATTCCATAGCTTTTTCCCACAAAATTTAACTGAAAAATTATTATAAACTTGCCAATCTAAATATACTCTCAAAGTAGACTGCAGTTTAACCGCGATATAAATTGACTTTTTAACCGAATTAACATTTTTAAATTACAAAATAACTACATACCGTTGCCTTCCGCACTTTCTAAGCGCAAGGTAGGGTCTCCATCATTCCAAATGGAGGAGAATTGGGGCTGATCGGTCCCAAAGGGGAGCTTCACTTTCACTGTCGCTCTACATGATTCACACATTCAAAAAGAACTATCATTAAAAAGTAATCGCCATAGGTAAGAACAGATGTTTGTACACGTAGTATATATGGGTATGAAATTGGCGCAGTCAATTATCTTCAATCCACCGGTACATAAATTTCTCTAATTCATCATATATAAACCAGCAATATCAAAGTAATAGTATTCAATGCGCATTATCTGACCTAGCACAAGGCATAACACTTCCCAGAACTCCAAACGTATTCTCCGACTGACCCTATTCCAAAGACATAAGATACGGATATACGTATGCATACCGAATGAGGAAAAATAATTAATAAAAATTTGAAACTTTATCATTTCGAACTTAGAAGATAGGCAAAGTATAAAATTCAAGTTTATGTAGAAAATCAAGTTGGTTAAATCCACAAAAATTACGTGTCTCGGTATGTAGCGTCAAATAAATGCTACTAACATTGTTATGAAATGTATCTGTAGTTGTGACTACATAGTCAATAAGTCGAAATGGAGCCGTGTATCCAGGCATCAACCGGCGAATCATAAGGTTAACAGTGGCATCAGCTCCCTCAAATGTGTACCCCCTCTACAAATAAGAACAATTTAAAAAGGCAATACTACAGTTTCAGTTGTCTCTACAAGTGAAAAATTAGAATAAACGACAGAAATCGGTTTAAAAAGACTAAAACCAAATTAACTTCACTGATCATTTAACATAAGATTATTGATAAAAAAATATCACGAGAACACATTTGCACCGATAAAATTATGAATCAATGTGTAGCAGTAATAGTTACATCAAAGCTTATGAATTATATATCATTAGAGATGAAGTAATTGCAACGAAACGACACCAAAACATGCAAAATCATATAAATATAATTGATTTAGATTATTGTAAGGCATGCTTGCTTGCGATTATACGAGATTGTGCTACCTTTTCGAGTCTCTTTACAGTTTGCAATACGCTACCCATCCTGTCTTTCCATACGGGGGTGGCATATTCTTCTTTTGTACCCATACCGAATTCCTCCACCTCAAATCAAAATACCATTTATACATATAAAAAATACAAATCCAAAAAATATATATATATATTTTTTTTTCAAGTGTAGAAAAAATGTTTTACAAGTAAACTCTATACATAACAAATTCACTTTTTACAAATTTTGGATAGAACGAATTTGTGATCTGGACAATTAGTCATTTCCAAAGTTTTACAGTATTATATTTAACATTTTAAACTGAGCAAATGTTATTCAGTAAAGCTCCTTTGAATATATGCCCCCCCCCTTTACTGATTGTCTATAGCAACCACCAAGTTGTCATTCACTTCTGAGCTAGCTATCTCTTTAATGGTAGCATTATTTAAAATATGATAATTTCATTACTTTTTACAACATCAAAAGTGCAAAACAGATATATTAGTTACAAGTTCTTTATTTTATAGCTGTTTATTTTAAACTAATAGTACTTTGAAAGTATTTCCAAGTTGATCCATAAATTGACAAATTCACTAATACTGCCTGCCATGTCTCGACACAAACAAGGTGATTCTTTCTTACCGAAATACGATGGCACTTTTAATTAATAATGCATGAAATTTGTAAGAGCTTAACATCAGTTCCAATGTTTTAAATAAACTTTACTGCATAGAAGGGTTAGCATGATATGCATATAGTAATTTGTCCATATCAAATGTACATGCATATATATAGCATTTTAGACATTAGTTTTATTACAAAATTATAATTTAATTACGCAAAATTTAATTTTCATGCACCAGTACATATAGGTACCTTAGATAATATATTACTACGACCCGAGAGTTCTGATACCAACGTACGGCGAATGTTCCCCACGTCAGCTGGATTGATATGCTGGTAACTATCAGGAATCTAATATATACACGGATACATTCATTGGAACTATGCAAGTAGTATACTAGCTATAAAAATAGTCAACTAGATATTCGGTTTGTACCAATATAGAGTGTTCTGCACTCGAATACATACATATTCAAAATATAAGAGTAGTATACTAGTCATGTATAAAAAGTAGTCAACTAGGACAAATACACACCTTATTTACAGCGGAAACGTGAATTCCTCCTTTATGAGCAAATGCGCTTTGTCCAACATAAGGAGCCTAATTTAAAAAAAATGCCAACATGAACTAATCCATATCAGGCAAAGTTATTCATATAATTATAAATAGTGACAAGTTCATATTGAATACTGAAATAAAACTGCTAAACTAAAAAATCGTTATTGCCTGTTAAAAAATATAAATTTATATTGTTTAGTTTGGATTATACGGTAAAAAACCTTTGAAAACAGTTGAGCTGGTAATTTGACAAGAAAACGGAATTATGAAAAAACTATAGCGAAATTTAGTTTTTCGATCTAGTAAAGTTGTATACCTTTGGATCAGGAAGTCTGTTCAGTTGTTCATCTACAAATCTGCTCAATGCAGTAAGGCCGGGTAAGCTATCTCTAAAGCCGGTACAGCCCATTTTAAGCTGCAAAGTGGGTATTATGCTTGCTAAGTTAGCATTACCCGTACGTTCCTGTATAAATTTTAACGTACATGTATTTAATTGTATCCATATTTGTATATATAATGTATGCGGTACCTAATATATTTGAAAATAGGCATACAAAAAACATGCACGTAACGATTGAGGATACAGTCAGTTCTAAAGATGTATGTTCATCGCGTTAAAAACATTGAAAACTATAATATTGCCACAAGATTAAATAGCACGAAATATAAATTCATTTGCTATAGAATTATTTAGTTTATAGTACTTATAGTAATTGCTTGCCTTCAAATAAAGTAATCCTTTACATACATACGTACTTTCACGATAAGCATGTATATGGACGTACGTACCCCAATGCCATTAATTGTCCCTTGCACAACAGTAGCTCCGCTTCTCACAGCCTGTATCGAATTGCTGACTGCTAATTCTTGGTCATTGTGGCAGTGAATTCCTATACGAACATCTGGAAATTCCATTCGAACAACTTGAATAGCCTGGACATAGATACACGCAATAATATATATTGAAAGTTAAACTTCAACTTGGACATTGTTCTAGAACAAAATCCAAAAACTTTTAAATGCTAAGATGTCATAAAGGCTAGTATTTTGAATAGGATTTATACCATACTAGTTAACTTAAACTAATATACATAGCAAGATATGCATGGATAGGACTATCGAAATACATACAGACACCATTATTTTCAACAAAATCAAAACAACAGGGAGCAATATTAAGTTTTTTTCGAAATTCATGCAATTTTGTGGTCTATAATTTGAATTTTAGCTTGAAAAAGGTACATACAGAAGTACCTCATCTATATCCCAAGGGAGGGAACCTCCATTAGTATCGCATAAAACTAACACATCGACATTTGCATCTACAGCTCGCCTACATACATCTAGCGTATAACTACAACAATGAAGGAGAAAATTCCACTTTAAAATATAAAAAATATTTCGATTTTAAAAGAAATTTAAAAAATGATACGTTTATACTCGGAAATATAATTCAAAAATTGATTGAAACAATAGTACAATATTCTGTAGAGTAAAATAAATGTCAGGATAACCATATTAAATCGTTGCATTCAAATACCCAAAGCTGAACTTGAATACAGCACTACTTTCACATTTACTCCTTAAAAGTGAAAACGAGATTAAAGCAAATTCGATATATCCAAAGTTTATTGTAGCTCAAAATATCTCATGAAAGGCCACATGATGAAAAGTTGATCCATGTAACTTTTTATATTTGTATTTTGAACAAACCTACCATACAGATAGTTAAGATTCATTTCGTATCATCTTCTAATGCCACTAGATATAAACTTACGACGAATCATAGAGCTCCTAAAATTGGCGCAAATTCTTTTTCAATAGTAGAAAATCTTATCGGAATGTAAACTTTAAAAACACGTAAATCGTTCCCTGGTACAACTGTTAAATTAAGCAATTGTATGCTGCTACGTCATCAGTGCTCCATAAATTGCAGGTTTGCTTTTTAATCGAATTTGGTTGAAATTAATGGTTTACCCCCCCCCCTCCTTCTTAACATAATTATATGTATTGCTTTATGATATTACCTTGGATTAGCCTGGTAGCCATCAAAAAAATGCTCTAAATCAAGCATTACCTCTTTTCCAGCAAGCTTTAGAAATGCTACACTTTCGCCTACCATTTTCAAATTTTCTTCACGAGATACCTATGCATTTGAGTACTAGTGTTATATCAGATGAACAAGTGTGCACAAGCATTTTAAATTTACCTCGAGAATTTTATCAACATGCAAATCCCACGCTTTTGCCACGATAGTGACGCAATTCGTTGCTGCATGAAAACGAATAATTCATGAAAACAGAAATTAAAGCAAAAAAAGATGCATGAAAAACTAAAAAATTAATGTAAAAAAAATCTAAATTGGGATACTATTTAAATTTATTCAAGGATACAAATTTCATCGGATCAAGTCATCCGAACATAAAAAGCATGTACAACATGCTGTAAGCTTCGGATACAACGAATCTGTCTAAACCACCAAATTAGTTTGTCAAATTAGAAAATCTGAAGATAAACGTGGACAAAATTTGACTTTTTATTTATTAGTCATCAGTAGAAATTCACTAAAAGCAAATTTATTGTATGCAAAATTTTACGATGAAGCACAAAATGGCTTTTTGTTTATTTTTTGCAAGGAAAATTTGTTATGTCTAAAGTTCACTGCTATATTTTAGATACCTGCTGCAACCAGCATCTTCAGTTGTGCATCATCATTGCAGCTTATATGTTTTCTTCGAGTCGAGCCAAAGGCCACAATACGAGACCACACTTCAGGAGGTAGCTCACGCTTTGCACGGTCAAAAAATTCAGCATCTTTAGGATTACTGCCGGGCCAGCCTCCTTCAATGTAATGCATTCCGAATGCACTGAGTGACTTTGCAATTTTTAACTTGTCATCTACTGTTACGCTTATCCCTTCCATCTACATTTGTACACAGGACATGTAGTAGGATCAGATTTTTTTTGGGTTTTTTGTAAGTGATTGTACAGACATAAAAATTTAGTTCACATTTTAAAGAGAAATAGAGGTTAAAATCAGCTAAATTCGTTGACTTCAGTATATGCCAATAAAATATACTGAAATTATATCTTTAAAGTAAATCGAAGAAAATATACTGAAATTGTTTAATGACACTGCTTAAAATTTCAACTGTTTACTTTCGTTTATATATTTATATTGGCGTAAAAAAATGACCAATTTCAACAGCTGTGTCTAAAGAAGCTTCAAGCATGAATCGTCACTTTACATCATATAGCTTTCCTTAAAATAAGATAGCTTTGTCAGCACAAAACTCTAATAAAGAAAAAATCAATTTTCTTCTTTTAGAGTTTGCAGTTCAATGTCACGACATTTAAAGTAATGTTGACTTTTATGTGAACTATGTGACTATGACACGTGACTATCTACATGTGAAAAGACATTATCTTAATTCGGAATTTTCATACTGAACACTAAACTCGAATTGAATTTCTCTCCACCAAAAGCTTCAATATTGTGTGGCTGTCAGAGCTTTGAATTCTAGTCGTACAGTAATAGATAACAACACATACATACTATTTTCAATTTATGCAGCTAAATCGCTAATTTTATGAATTTTGTAGCAGAATTTGAAAAAATAACAATCCCACCATCTTCCATCATATAACTCATATAGCACTGTATTCGAATTGTAGACTGCTGTTTTCATTTAAAGTAAAATAGATTCCACAACAATGCTTGTGGCTTAATAGACTACTTCTCTACAAATAAAAAGGCCATAAACTATTTTACATGAAACTCAAAGTATTTTAAATTTTCCAATTTTATTAAAAATCATGACGTATGCTTAAGAATAATTTACTAAGAGCGCGAAGAGTTTTACGGTACAATTCAGATTAATTTACTGAACTGACAAATGCTCCATAAATGTTTTAATTTTGAAAGTTTCAAAATTTAAAAAACTTTCACTTTGCTTTTTGATTCATTCAATTTCATGTATATTTTTACAGCTCTGAAATGACAAACAAATATAATGATTGTATTATGTTCCATTGTAATGTCTAAAAAATGCCTAACATTAGCTAATGTACTTCATATGAATAGGCAATTTATACTCGAGAGTATTTGATTTTCAGCATTTATATTTATATGTATGCTTCCCAATATTTGAAAATTCCAAATATTTTTTCCTTATTTATACTACACAAAACTATCCAAAGGCTGAAATTAAGTACGTACGAATCACTCAATATAATATTTGAATCTATTTTTCAAATTCGAGAGAAAATAAGGAAAGGATAGAAGATTACTAGAAGGATTGCGATTATCAAGAAAAATGGTAGAACTAAATTAAAATACTTTTTGAAAATAAATGTGAGATTCAGAATAGCAATGAAAAACTCATCTTTCACATAGAATCAATCGCTACGTAAAATCACTAAAATCCAAGATTACCGAACAATTGAACATTAATGATACTTGCGTCACTCTTGAAAAATTTGAAGCCATGTAAATCAGTACTAAATATTAATGTCAATGTTTGATTTATAAATACATTCACGGCTCGCTATGTAAAAATAGTTCCAGTTATTACCTGTGTTCCATCTCGTAATGTAGTATCATAGATGTCAACGTTTCGTGAATGAAGATCGGGATAACTCATAGTATTTTTTCTAGTTTCAGTTGATGCAACAACGAATGGCTCTGTAGCCATAGAAGTAGTACCAGAGTTTGATCGATCATTACTTCTCTGATATGCATTTCGCACGGAATGAGAGACGGATTGCGGCAATCGAGATACCAATAAAGCATGGCAAATCGAACCTAGATGCAGAAGAATAATCCTTTTTATCATTTGCACAATAATAAATATATCAAAATCTGTGCAAAATAGAAATGCTAATAAATTACTATCGCCAAATATATATCTAATAATAACCTTTCGTTTTCGTCGCCCATCCTTTCGAAGGAATATGCTCAAAATATTTATCTATTTAATACTTTTCTATTTGAAGTACAACAAATTTGAGCGATAGTGATGAAGATACAGACTGATATGTATCAGCTATCCTAACATTGATACGTATCGTTAGACAATTAATAATAAAAAGATTCATGATTCACAAAATTTCAACTTGTTGAGAGTGGAGCAGACGGTATATCTGCACTCAAATCTGCCAAAGAAACAGCGTCATTTGAGGGTAGAATCTTCCCCGATAGAATGAAGTTGATTTTGTTGGCGCTTCGCTGTGTCTTTTCTTCTAGTTCAGATTTAAATTCAAGCTTTATTCCATGCGGAACGTTGCTACAGAATGAAGCTAAATGCCTTTTCATCCGGGCAAGGTCTTGTTGTAAATTTTGACCGCAGTGCCTGCATTGAACTCTTCGCTTTTTTGCATCTTCAAGCTCAAGTTTTTCAAAATGAACATAGGTCTCATCTCGTATTCTTCCACTCTTGCCTTTGCGTTTCTTTGCTGCACTCATGCTGCATCAATACTATAAATTGCTGTACCTTGTGAGGTTCGGTCATATTTCTTTCTAGCTATTATCTCTGGCATTTCTTGTGCTTAAACGCTTTAAGTCGAATATGTTCCACGGAAAGCAATATTAGTAGTGGGATATAATATGTATTATAATAAAGAGACATTCATTTTCGTCAGATATTGCATAATTACCGCGTTTTCTGTTTTGCCCGTTTAAGACAATCAAGATGTACAATGTTTAACAATATTCTGGTTTGACGTTCAGCTCTCTATTTTTGATTATGAAATAAATCTCAGAGATTTATTTAATTTTCGCAGTTGCATTGCAATATATGGTGTGATATTTAATCCTACAATAATAAAAATGCTTCAAAATTAATTGCAAGTGCACAAATTTACATGGAGTTCGTTCACAACTTTTCCTTAAAATCTTTTGACTCGGTGAAACATTTAAATTTTTAATAAATTAGTTACTGGAGCATCGACAATTCATCTAGGGGTTGGGAATAAATTGTTAAATTTTAATTTATTTGAAAAAAATTACTTTTCAATTTTTGATTTCTATACCAGCAACAATGTAATTCCAGGCAATTTGATTGGACTAATCATTTATAAATTTTCGTGTAGCAATTCTCGTATGCCAAACTGCTAGCCTTATTGAAGTTAAAATTTATCTGATAGTCTTTATGTAAAAATGAAATTGAGATCAATGCGACACTACAAATCCGAGATATCTGATAATCAACATGACAATGATTACTGGCTTTGAAGGTTAAGAATTGTAGAAAAAAAGCCAATGCAAGTAATCTTATATTTTATTTTAAAGTTTGCACAAGTAATTCATCTAAGCATAATTTTGAAATATATTTTTGAAATTTTTAACATAACACTAAATATCAAATTTAATATATATATACATATATATATGTATATTACATTGAAGCATTATGGGAGAAATTCAATGCAGAAATGCAAATTGTTTTGGTTGAAAGTGATGTATTTTGCTGATGCTGTTGCGTATTTCATGTAGTTCGGTTCATTGAACTTTTAAGTTATCTCAAATATTCAATTTGATTTATCCGATAAAGCTTATATGAGATTTTATAATCTGATTGGATATAAACTTCATTTCTATATATTTCAAAGAGATTTAATTTCTAGGACTTTTGATGCCCCAAAATGTGGTATTTTTTATATATGTGCCCGAAAAGTCGCGACATCAAATCCGATAATTTCACTGAATATTAAAAAAAATCGGCTTTTCGCACCATAATAATTGTAGCATATACATTTGATGATTTCTGTAGTCATATATATAACATTACTGAAGACATGTAAAGTGCCCTCATTTTAATATGTGAAAACAAGCGAAGGAAATCATGTAACATGGAAATTTTCAACAGTATTACTTTGAAGTTTTCCTTCTCATTTTTCAAGACGCTTTAATATAGTAGGACTTTATTGCCCTGCAGATAAAAAAATCATACAAATTACAATTACATCCCTGAAAACATTGAAATACCCGAATTGGAATTTATCATGGCATAATGCCATTGGTCATCCATTGAAAGTTGTCGTATTGCCTGGAGCTATACGAATCGTACGATTCTTGAATCAGCGCCAAACAATGCGAAACTGTATCGTTCTTGTCCAAATGCGGAACTAACCGAGCCTCTAATTTATGCAACAGAGCCTACAAGAAATTAACAAAAAAGATCATGTATATTATAGAAAGTAGCCTCTAGAATCTTGGAGTGCTTTCAATCGATGCATTTATCGAAATAACTAGGCATTGAAATTGGCATGAAATTTTAAATAGCCCAGGCAAACATTCAATTGACCTCCGTTTTTCTGCAAGTTTATAATCGTTTAAAAAAAAGCATACAAATTTGTACGCGGAATACTTACTTTGGTTAGTGTATTTTCATATAGATAAATTAGGAATAGGTCACTAAACCATTTTAAATCTTTTAACCTTTCATAAATTATTCTGGAACTTGACTTCATTATAAGCTGAAAGGTTAACAAAGTATGCATGTTTTTGCTCGTCAAAATCTTCCTGCCATTTTTTTACTTACGCATATTTTGCGCATTCAACTTTTAACAAAGGACAAAAAATTCATATTGTGTTCGATTTCAGCATCATATTTTTGGATATAACGAAAAAATTTGTTATATCCGAAGTTTATAGCATTTTTGTATATATATATACCTGAGTATCTTTTCCCTGAAAACAAGGAAAAGGTGAATGTTCCATCATGATTTCGACCAGCGTAAGTATTCGAGACCTCTGTGATTGTAACGCAAGAAACCCACACGTAAATGCTACAACAAAATCCATAAATGACGGACTACCTAGGCCGCCCATCACAGACACCATGTCTGCAGTCAACTGCTTGATAAAGCATATCAATAAACAAACACTTTAGACCCCGGCAAATTGAGCATATATACAGTAAACTTCGAATATAAAAAATCTGTCTGTACCACAGAATGAACTTTTTATATATGAAAATCCGAAGTCAAAATCGACACCGTACGACTTTTCGTTTATTCAAAATAAGTAAAAATTGATTAAAGTAAATTTGGTATATACTATGTTTATTGTAAGTATGATATATAAGTCAATATTGAAATACTATCGTCTTGCCCCGAATATAGCAAGTATCAAAGTTCAAACTTTGAGACATAACTCCCTCACAGCTTGATTATCAACTTGACATTCAATATAATAACTTGAAATAGTATGTTTTTGAATAGGCATGATTCTTTTCAAATATATTCCATTTCAAGCTGAACAAAGTAGTAGATTTAATGTTATATTCGGGGGAAGAAGGTGGTGCAAAATCAATATAATGCATAATTATCAATTTGCTTTTATAAAATACAATATTAAACCATTAAAAACTGATTACAAAAGCAGCTGCAATTACTTTGAAACGTTTGCTTAAGCACCTTAATTAAGCCTCCGTAAAAATATCAACTGTTAAGTTTCATTTAACCAATAAAAAAAGGACACTATGTAGAAAAATTATAATTGTCAATTTCTATTGGCTTATGCCAGCGTTTCAGTAACAGTAGACATAAAATATTTGAGGATCACTTAATATATAATTACTTTACCAATCTCACATCCAAGAAAATGGGAAAACAAGTTATCAAAAATTAATCTCACAATATTTCAACATGCATGCATTTTGATTGGTGGATCATCATTTTCTTTATATTTTTAACAGAAATTTTTGGCATGCGCTAGGGTTGTTGACATTAACTTTTAGGTACGAAAATACGAGGCTTTCATTTAAATCCAAAAGCAGTTGTAATTACCTTAAATGGACTGGTTTCTATACTAAACTGTCCCCCAGGTGCAATCCCAAGCATAAACCCGAAATCTATGTGGACAATGTGACCTTGAGTATCAATCAGAATATTTCCATTGTGCCTAGAAAATGAAACATATTAACAATTAAGTGCACATTATCTAAGTGGTAAAAACATTTAAAATATAACCATACATGCAATCAATTATATGCCTTTGCATAAACTTCAAATATAAATATATATTTATAACTTCATATCTTTCTTTCTAAGAGAGCATTTCATATAGTATACAAAAGCAATAAAAATTCATACATTAATACAATTATCTGCTCTTGCATATAAATATTCCATATTCAGTGGCCTAGAGAAGTCGAAATGCACAAAAACACATACATACCTGTCTTTTATTTGAAGAATGTAACAGACCAATGAATAGGCAGCCAAGCTGTGAGCGAATTTGTGCTGCGCAGCCCTGAATTGCTTCGATTCCTTCCCTCCATAGGAAACAATGAAATGGTGTTCTAACGACAAGTACCCAGGAGTCTTTTTGAGTGCATCCAGTGACATGGCATCAGTTAGGGTCTACATAATGTGAAGAGCAAATAAAATGAAAAAATATATTAATGCAAAACTTTCAATTAAAATAATATACGTTGTATTCCATGAATGGATGGCCACCATATGATATATCCTGTTACTGGCAAGCTAGACCACTTCACTGCCTTCTTTCCTTGTGGTGTAGATTGAAAAATCTAATCCGATATATACGATCAATTTATCAGTTTTGGTGCTGCCGACAGTATCAGTTTATGAAATACCCTCTGAATGAAAATGGCAAAATATTTCATCCTAGATGATTTTTTTACTCAAAAAATTTTGTGCTGTCAAAGATGAATAAAAATAGTGAACTATTTTTATGAAATTATCAGTTAAATCTGTCATTTAAAACTTGAAAGCTGGAAAATAAGGGCATAAACGCTGGTAAAAAACAGTTAGCCTTCACTATTTAGATAAATTGCAAAACCAAAAAGCAGTGCCCCAAAGTATCTTAATATTCTTATCTATTGTTAGAGGTTAACACAATGAAAGCACAGTTCCCACACACAAATAAATTTGTGAAGCATTCGAAAATTAAAAATTTAATCAGATACTTTCATAATTAGAAAAATTTCAGTGAATTGATAAAATTTTCTCAACATCGAATAATATAGCTATACATACTTACGGAAAAACAGCTTCAAAGCTGATACTAGTTTTGATTAATCAAGTTAATGCATTGAAATTTAACTAAATTTGATTGGCTGGAAAAACTGAGAATTTTACCTGCAGAAGGCCAGAGCTACTTCCAGTAGATATGATTAAATATGGCTGAAGATACAAATCTAATTGAGCATGCTCAAAAATACGCTTACACAAGCCAATCAACTGCAATGCGCACACCTACAGGTACACGCATACGAATATATACATATAACCTATGAAATTTTGAATAAAATTGAATACTAAGAATCTGAAGCAAAAGTAGACATAACATTACTATCAAGTTGCTTTTTATAAAGAACTGTCATTATCTGACTGGCTTAAGGAGTAACCATTAATCTAATTTCACCATATGCTTATGGCGCACTCAGCAAAATAAACAAGAAACCATTCAATCAGAAGAACAGAAGTTGTTCTGCAAAATCTGTCCCAATAAATATTGAAAGCCAATAAAGAACTTCCTTGAAATATTATTGTAGGAATCAACTAGAATAATGCTTTAGAATACTGTATCACAACAAATCGAATAGAGCAGAGCCTCTCATATATTGCATACAGCCTTTCCTTCAACGACTGCAACTACTAGTATATAATCTAGTATGCTGCACTAGTTTTATCCATGCCATGAAATTATATTACGTTCTCTCTTAATTATATTCGGCTATACTTATTTGTTACTTTTAACGAATCATTTACACATATGTAAAAATAGCTGTATGAATCAACTCTGGCATCTAAATCTTTTTAGACACAAATTTCAACTTGAATTGCATCGAGAATAAAAGGTACATATTATGATTAGCTTAATCTTTTTTTCTCTTCTCGATCCTCTTCAATACAAAAAAATCAATTTCAATCAGCATACAAAGAAATAACGTCCAGTATCAATATAAACTACATAAAACCCTCCTAAATCGGACACTTTATTGTCAAAAGCACATACGTCCAAGTTAAGGAGGTGTCCAGATATGCAAGGAAAGAAATTTATTTCAGAAAAACGCTCTCAAACATAACTGCTCATAAAAGAATAACTTTTGAATTTATAAAAATATACAAAGTATACAGTTTAAATCTCTTTCATATATATATATATATTCCAGCCATTCATGTGTTCATCATGGTAGATGAAAAACAGTACTTTACTGTCCATTTATCAAGGTTTCTTCCTTTTTTTTGAAAATTTTGTGATCACAAATTTTGAGTCCAGTGCTTAGCAAGGTGTCTGGAGATATGAGGTGTCAGACTTATAAGGTTTTATCATATTATGTAATCCTATAGCACTACCTATTATATATTCTAGTACTACATGTATCTGCAACATTATAAACAAATTTATATTAAAACTAGATATAGCTAGCATAATATTTTAACAAAATATACCAAAATGATAGAAAAAAATAAACTTGCCTCCTGTCTCATATCATCGTTGCTTTTCACAATAATGCTAACTAAATCCCATCCAGGCTCAGTTCCCATCGGTGAAGAATTCTTAATTCTGGCCTTTTTATTGGCCCACGACTCCCCGAATGCAAAGCTCACGCAGAAGAGAGTGTCTAAAAAAGCATGCTGGTCTACTGCGCGAATGAAATCTGCATCCTTGGCAATCACAGCTTCTAACTCTTCATCTACAAAAAAAGTAAAAAAATATTCTAGGAACAGTTTATTTGAATGGTAGAATGAAATTTAACTACGATGCAGTCTTTTCGATGATAGTCAATGGCATACAAGTTATGAAGTACAATTTTTACACCGGTATTCTTCATTGCTTTTTTTAGGAAATGATGATTTGCCGAAAATTAGCCAATAGGAATAATTGCAAAGACACACGTCCTTCTTGTTAGACATTTGCTGTTATATATGAACCACGAATACCTGTGGGCTGACGGATAAATTATTTGAAATCTGAATTTGGTAACTTGCCATATTAAATGCAGATGTCAATATTCATAGTTGATATTACTTCGTTGCTAGTCATTCTCTCTCTCTCTCTCTTGAATTTGTACTACATTTACCAATAATCTTGTAACCATAATAGTTTCGGCTAAGTACATTAGTTAACAACATTTTTCTTACTTTGCATTTTCCTTTCTGTAATTCTGGCATTTCTACATCTCATATATGTATCTTGCAAAGTTTCTTAAGTAAGAATATTGCCGCCGATATAACCACATACAATTCATGATCATATAATTTAGACAGATTTTAGGATTAAAAAATGACTAATACATATAAAAAATATCATGTACACAAAGTTTAAAAATAGCTTTAACAAATTTGAATCAGATGAACAGTGCTAAAACAATTCTGCTGTGCGACAGAAAGACGTACCAGAAATAATTCCACGTCGCCAAAGGTCACGTGCTTGCATCACTGCCGGGGATTCATCGCATACATGCCCATTCTGCAAAAGATAAAAAAAATGTATCCTATACTTTTATAGCCTCAACTTTTTTTACTACGCCAAACGCAGTTAATGGATACAGCAAAAAACTCTTCAAAATTATTTTACAAGAATCAAGGTCTCTGAGTTGATTAAAAAAGTTATCAACTATGAGAGACAGTAAGAGTAAAGATAGATTACAAAAATAATCGTTTTTATGAATTTGTACAATGGAGTACACTAGGAGTAAAAAAGCTAGGATCAGAAGCTGAATACAATTCAGCATAATCTGTTTTAGCCACTAAATGTTCTCATGTATATAAGAAAAATGCTCTTAACAAAAATTGCCTCTACAACTTATACTAGTAATACATGTGTACATTAAAGAAAGCAAGTATATAACAAACGAGTAAAGAAATAGGCAACATAGAATAAATAATGTCATAATGGGCATCAGTGAAATTAAACTAAATTAAATTTTGATTCATAGTATAAATAAGCTTAAAAGCAAAGAAATTTATTTGTTCTATGATTGCGCCAAAGTTTTATAACTACAATAAGGTGCTTATTGATAGAAACATACGAAAAAGCATGCGCACTCACTTGCACACTATTTTAATAATATGGTTGCTAATTTTTCTAATTGCTATATTTTGAAAAAAAGTGCATGCATGATGACATTTTCCTTATTTCATGTAGCACCAGTATTTTCATGTACAAAACAACAAAAAAGTACAAGGCTTAGTAAACAAAAATGCTACCGAAGAAGACCATGGAGAATAACCATTGATTGGGCTCCTATTCGGTTGCAAAGGTGTACCAAAGTTACCCAAGATTTCGGCACTCCTGGGTGTTGAAATCAATGTTTCCTCATCCATGAATGCATAGTTGGATATCAAATCCACCTAATATTGAAATTTAAACAAATATTAATTCAATAAATTTCGAACAAAAGGAATTCATTTTCGACAAATTTTATTTATAGCAAATAAATAAAAAAAAGTTATAACGTGCAAAGTCTAGCTTTAGAGTTTGGAACATGACGAATTAATTCTGTAGTCCTGTCAGATTCGTTAGATCCGAAATTTACTTCATATATATTTTTTTTATACTAAGAAGGAGAAAATGAGTGATCAATATCTACCGAACTCGATGGAAAAAGTGATGCCTGCAATATACAGGGCGCTGATGATGTGGTAGCATGGAATTCTTCTATTTAACAGTTATTCTGGAAGAAGTTTTGAGCATTTGCAAAAAAAGCTTTGCAAGGATTAAACCTAATATAATATGGACGGATCAGAATCAGAGTTAACAAAAAATCTAATGATAAAAAACTGGCCATACAGATTCAAATATGAATCAAACTAGAAAAAATATCAAATCATGAAAAAGGACATTAATTGTATGTAAAAATGTACCCGAATCTAAATCCAGAATTCATTGTGAAAATATGGACAAAACTGAATTCTGGATTTGATTCTCAAGGTGTAACAGATACAGTTACAAATCCAGTAGAGGATTCGGATTCGAATTTGGGGTCATATCTCAGCCGAATCCTTTAAAAGTCATGTAAATAGCTAAAAATGACTGAAAACATGGGGGTAGAAATGAAATTTATTGCAATTTAGGTACTTACATACCCTTGGTTGTACGCCAAGCCCGTAGTACTAGAGCAAATCGCGCTTCTTCTGGATTGGTCTTTAAGAGCTTGAACTACATCATTGAGAAGATTCGGAGCAGATTTCCCTCGAACTAGACCTCTTGGCTTTCTATCTGAAACTAAAGCAGTGCAAAAAATACATGTTATAGTAATCATAACGTGAAAAGATTGAACTCTAGCAAATGTTAAAATGATATACATTCATCTGCCTGTTGAAATTTTTAGAAATGTATTCTTTAGAATTGCTGGGACAGCATTTTAAAATTATGTGTAATTAGAGAAAACAATACATTTCATTGGATAAAAAATTGGCTGATAGCATCAAAAGTTATGCTACCTGCCCTTTCAAATAGTCCAAAATTCGAGAAATTTTATTCAATTCCATGTATTGGGACATAAAGAGTTAGAATGACCCATTGAACATATTTTAGTATTTCATCCTAATTAGAGAAAACATGAAAAATAACACTCATCTTTAAATGTTAAATACATGCATTTTCTGTAAATTAACTGGTTATCAATATGTCTAAGGAAGTTAGAAGCAGTAATTAAAGAAATTTCACGTTCTAGTCTTGTAAATTAATCTTTCAGATGACATTCAAAATAAAGCGGCAAAAGGTTTATTGCATGCCTGTCTTAAACATGAAGAATAATTTTTTACAATCATATATACTAGATCCCAAATAAAAATATAATTCATTTCGTATATTTACCTCTTTCATAAAAAATAGCAAAGATATTAATGCTAAAAAATCATTTAAAAATAATTGCAATTACAGTTTAATAGACTCTATTCAAATTATGGGAATATTACGAGAATAATTCACCTCTTGTACGTGTATTATGGTCTGAATTTAATGATGAATATATGTGGTGGGGGGCTATTCGGGGGATTTTCAGGGCAGAATCAATACCACTAAAAACCTGAAAACCAAAAAAAGCATTATAATAATATATGATAAATAAAAAGTTCATGCATAAAAAAAATGCTTCAAAAACAAATTATAGATTTAATCAGAATTGAAGTAAAAAATAAATTAATCAGATTTTAAAAAATTTCCAATTAAAATTATTCTGAAACAAAAAAAGTTAATTGAAAAGACATTTTCATACATTCAAAATATTTTTCCAAACATTTTAAACAAAATTTACTTAATACGTAATAAAGATTCAAAATCATAAGTAAAAAATTCTAAATTGCTTAATCTTAATGATATAACCAACATACTTTCATAATAAAAATATGAACAATTCCTACAAAGGGAAAAAAACGAAAAAATTTATTTTCAAAATAAAGACGTTTTCACTTTTTTGTTTCATAGAAACTAACAAATGAAGCCAAAAAAATTGAGAGACATAGACAACATGCTTTTAACTGATTTTCAGTCGGATTAAATGTGCTGATAATGCAATATAAAAATCCCTCAAAAGCAAGGTGAAGTATCTGATTGGCCTGGGTTTTATTAATTAAGAAATGAACTAAAAGTTGAAACAAAAAGCATGTATCATTGTGAATTCTAAAAATCACAAATATATCTATTAATAGCAACAGCATGTATAAAATTGGGAAATCCTTCTAATTGGGCAGAAAATGACATCATCAGCCTTCGCGGCAGTTCATTAAGGTGCATAACACATCATCCAAATGAAAGAACTGGAAACGAAAAATTGCAGGAAAATTCTAGAATTTAATAGGCTGTAATCGCATACCACTCTTTCATCTAGTACGTAATATGACTCAACGAATCAAACCCATCATTATCATCCGTTAAGATAAAATTTCATTGAAGGTTGCACATCAAACTTCAAACATAAGGAATTCAATTTTGACGAATTTTCACTTATTATGAATAAATAATAGAGCGAATTTGTTATCCCGACAATTCATTATTTCTAAAGTTTTCTCTACATTCGATTTATTTTGATGGCAAGCAAATGACTGTTTATAATCAATTATATTTAGATGTTTAAACTGAAGTTCGAAAAAAAATACCTCTACTATGTTAAAAATGTCTATAAAAACTAACAAAACCTCATTTGGGATATTTAAAAAAGTGCACTATTTGGTTCAAAAATGTCTTGTATTTAATACTCTATAATAATTAAAATTAAAAGGATAAGTACCTGCTGTGGGTTCACAAAAGAATACCCCAACATTTGAACCACCGATTGATACATGGCAATTATACTTTCATATTCAACTTCAACTTTATCGAGTATACGACCACCAAATTCTCCGCCATGATAACTGACTTGCTCATCAATAAGCTTCTCAACCTATAGAAATTATGGAAAAAGAAAAAATATCGAGTTTAGTTGACGATAGTTGCTCGACTTTATCCGGTAATGTTGACTAGCTGGCCGAAGACAGGTCAGCTTTTTTATTTCCATATCATTTTGAGTTTTATTACATAGTAGTTTGGCACAAGGCAATATGTTGATTTAACTAAATAGTTATTCAAAGAACACCTTAACACGACTGTTTGCTGCAATTCGTAGTACCTTAAAACAACTTTTCAATAAATAATTCATTTGTACCAAAAAGTTCAAAAGGATACAAATGACGTGCCACCATACTCTAAGATTTGTATATTCTCTGTCAACATTAGTCACTTATATAGTAAAAATACAGAGACAGCAAAAAGTGAAGAGAAGGAAAGGCAGTGTGACATTAAAGATTTAATTAAATAATTGCTACACTTCAACTTGAACATTGATCTTAAACTGCATATTCAAATAATGGCTAGAATACTAGATTGTACACTATATTGCTCGGCATTAATTTATACTAACAATTATATATGAAGCAAGCTTGCAATATTTTAAAATTTTGTACTTGTTGTATAAATAGCTTTATATTTGAATGATGTAGCAGAAGCTTATGACATGAAGATTTAGCCCAAAACGGCGTAATTTTTAGAACTCCATACTAATAAATTCTTAATTGTCAACTCACAGTTCAATATACAGTTTGGCTTTAAAATTCACTGTTCCATAGATCCAGTTTTATATATTCAGATCTAGAATTTTAAAATTACTACGAATGAACATAATTGTGCAGTTAGATTGATAATCTTCAGCTATTTTATACATAACCAATTTAACTCTGATTTCCTAAGAATAAAAAAAGATGAAAACAATAAAAAGTTATGGAAAGAAACTTTAGCCAATCAATATCAACCATAGTGGCATCACTGGCAAGTTGAACCAAAATAATATCAGCTTAAATTAATAGCTTAATTGGTGTTACTCTAATTTCGAATCGAGTTGAATTTAGGTGATTATAATCAACATAAAAATACTGATTTAGGTACCTCACGATGATTCGCATACATGGCCGCATCTTCACAAAATCTATTACTTTCAATATTTTCAAGCATTTTTTCTGATCTAGGACTAATAATCTCACAGCAGAACAACGTTGGGGCCCTAGCCTATACGAAACATTGTTAAAACTTCAGCTTTGACACGACTTACAGAACAAAAGCAATATACATGAATGGAGGATTTGTAATCAGCAAGGTTCGCAGATAAAATATTAAACACATGAATTGACTTGCTGATTGTAACAATTTACTCACATTAAAACTGCCATCCGAAAAATTATAATTCATGAATTTGAATGACACAACTCAAATTTTTCTTTTCTAAAAGGTATAGATGGCCCTACCACAGATACTTCAAGTTTTATGTATGTAAGCCAATACTCAATGCAACATTCTATATGGATAAGGAACTGAACTGTTCAGATACCCTGTATGTGAAACCCGTGATTTAGGTACTTCAAACTGATATCAAGTTGTACAAATATTGAATAAATCTTGTGGATAATATTGCTCTATTTTTCTATATCTTTTTATCTCAACTTGTTCTGCTTTCACTAGCTGATATTATAACAGGCACAACATTTCACTATGTCAATCAATGATCTATCCATTTCAAATACAGAAGCTCATATTAACTTATGACTCTTTTATATATATCACCTGTCAAGTCTCGACTCACCTAATGAGAACTTTTTTCCTAGCTCTTTTCATCAATATTAGTAATAGCTGATTCTGAGCATTATTAAGAGGGGTAATACATCCTAGCATAAAGAATTACAGATGAAATAGTTTATTACCCTTGTATTAAACACGAAACCTTCATCTTTTGGTATTCGAACTATAGGGTAAATAGGGTCTGATGCAGTGCAAGTAGGTAGGTATCCCGGCATACGTTGACCGCCACGCCCAACCCCTTCTAATAGAGCAATTTCTGCCTGTAACATATTATTAAAAAATATATTGTATTTTCAGCTTAAAACACGTCATTAGGGCAATAAAGTATCAGAGCAAAAAAGCCTTTTAGGAGATTAACAACATTTGTTTTTGCCATCGAAAATAATTCTTCTATTTAAATGGGGAGGATAAAATATTACCCTAAACCAAAAAAAGGATGAAAAATGATAATGTTTGGAGACTGAAACCTTCCATATGTTTTGCCAGTGGAAAAAATAAGGCAGGGGACACTATTCGCTATGGTTAGCAATACCTAGTCATTATGAGATAAACCTTAAGAAGCGAAAGAGATTGCTATGAAATAAATTTGACTATTTTATAAAATCTAAGAATATGAGATATCTAGCAAGAAAATTCAGTTTTTTTGCTTAAAAAGAATCGGATGCCTAAGAAAATGGTTGCATTGTAAAGACCTTTAAAATCACTCCGCTCTGAATATATCCTATTAGAATATCTTATTTCATAAGGAAAATAGAAAAATTGCCACACGTTCAAAATAACATCAAAAATGATACTTTCCCCCCAATAAACTCCTGCTCAATTTTATCCATTATTTCAATGATAATAATTTCAAAAATAAGTCAACTTGAATGAGACAATTGCGATAATCGATTCCTATTTACAAGTATGAACACTTTAGCCAAAGTAAACTTTACATTTGGGATGAGCAGGGAAGTGTAAGTTAGGCTTAAAAAATGAAAATGCACTCTTTGGAGAGCTATTTTAGGATTCAATCCTACGTTTATAATGGTGATGAAATAAGGAGCACATACAGACACAAGAATACCTTGAGTTGCGCACTACGATCTGATACAGGCTCCACAAATCTAAGTCTTTCTACAATATCCACCAACTCTTGGACAAATGCTAACTGCTCTTCGAAATAGGCATACATCTTGTCCCCCCTTTCAAATTTACTGGTAATGTCGTAGCAACGATCCTCAGTAGGGTAAGAATACTCATCGAAATGCGGGAACTTTGAACGAAAGTTCAGCATGAATTCACTGCCAATAAATATAGCGATATGTTTACATACATGAGTTCTAAATCGTGTTAACTAGTATATTTACCAGCCAGACCTCGTAGAGGCTATGTCAACAAAATGTATTCATAAGTAAGCATTTTCAGGTGACTTAAGCCAGTTTAGTAAAGGTAAGTGCATTTATCACCACTAATTTTTTGGCTGCTAATATGTGTTGCCAAATCCTTATCAAAGATTGACTAGTAAAAAAACAAAATATACAGGAAAGAACACTATGAATTGCATAATGTACTGCGAAAGGAGGTTCGAAGAGTAGATGAATTGATTTGCAGAAACTACCTTTGAATGACAGAACTTCAATTTAGCGAGGTAAATCATGTTTTCATGAAATGAGGAGTGCAGTGCTGTATTTTAGTACATTTACAAAAATAACTAAAATTTTCATACAATATTGAAATCAATAATTCATTCCAAAATTCATTAATAAATTTATACAGAGTGTTCGGGATACATATATATGTATACATAAATGAACACCTTGCAACATTTCTACGGCAAACTTCAAGTCGTAACTGTTCTTGCTTAATCATTTTTGCTTGGAGCTGAGTAGGTTCAATTAGGGACCAAACAACTCCATGTGCCCCCCTACTCGAGACACCCTCTGCTTGACTGTCAAACTGAATGACATTTTCGACTTCCATGGCTAAACGAATGAGATTCACCTTGATTGAAAAAAAATTTTCAGAGTAAATATAATAATTATGCACTGTATATTTCGGATATAGCAAATTTGTTTGTAATGAATTTTCACTTCACAAACAAAAGTACAAGTCAAATTTTATAAAGTTTAGCTACAGATTTTCGTGTAAAACACATTTGGATTTTCGTGTATAACACATTTCGGATGCAATGAATTTATTTGGTAGTGCCGACAAATTTGTTACATAAAACTATACATGTCGTAATATGTTTTATTAATACTATTTTTTTAAATAATTTCAAAGCCTATTCTTCTTGTACTTTTTAAAAAAGATTCAACACGATATAGAGTCCAGAAAATATTCCATAAGTCAATTATAACTTCAAAATATAATTTTCTTATGCTCTTTAAGAGATTCAAAATAATACAGAATCCAAGATTTTTTTCCATATCTTTTTTGTAAGTATGCAAGGACTATCGTGACCTCGAAAAATAATCTCGATATTTTTTAAGGACAAAATATATTAAAAAAATCAATTCAATATTCTCTACAGTTTCACCTTTTTTCCGAATGCATACGAGCTGTAATCATTTGCACTCATAACTGCAAGATCTTCTAAATAACCTTTTACCCACCAAATTAATTTTACAGCTAGGTGAACAGACTTTCTACAAAGAGTGAGCATTAAATCTTCAATCATTTCAACCTAGAAAAATGTACATGTGCATATATACTTGCTGTCAATGAGAACTGCATGAGCGATTAACTTTCAATATCGTAGAATAAAAATTTTTGCAATACAAGAAGAATAGCAAAGTTTAGATGCAAAGAAAAAGAATCCTTTGCAAAAATATTTGACTGCATTATGAAATTTTTCTAGAACATTTCTAAAGCATACGATTACAGATAATATGAAAAATATGGTAAGAATTGTCAATGTATTATCCAAATATAGGTAGGAAACTGAAAAAGACAAACAAACTCAATATGTTCAAACAAAAAGGATAAAAGCGACAGATTGCCAACGACAAAAAAGGATGATAAAGAAAAAACATTTCATATGTAAAAAGATTTGAACGACCTAGATGATACCTCGGTGATTTTTCAGCTAGTAACATTTTTTAATGAAAGATTAAATTAAAGGAAAATAAACATTTAATTTCCTATTTAACAATAGAATCATTTCACAACTGCTATCTATAAGAAATAGAATATATGAATACCGCACTTATCATAATCATCTTGTCAATTAAAACTATCCATCTAACATGGAATCAATGAATGTAGCAACTGCTGCTAAAGCCTTGCAAGCCTAATGACTAACCAATCAAAATAAAAAGAATCAAAACTACAAATTCGATTTACATGTATACTGATACTGATACATTCATATATACCACGTACTGATCAGTATTTACAAAGTAGCATGAAGACGAATAGTATGGAATGCTTAAGACTAATTCCGGTCACCTTAATTCAATTTGATATTCATATGTACTAGCACAAATATGCCAAAAGTGTTTTCAAATGGAAGAGAAAAAACAGTAATGCATAAAAATATGTATTAAAATATGTATACATATGTACCTTTAGTATACTTTCAAAATCAAGGGCTGGCACAAGCATGTAATGTATGTGTATCACCTAGTACATAAAAACGATGTATAAACGTATATATTAAAAAGCAAACCAGATGCCAATTTTCACCTAAGATCGACAGCAATCATATTCAAATACGACACAAGAATACTACTTCAGTGAAAATATATAGCAGCGACAGTGCAAAAAAAGGACTAGCGATATGCTGCATGACTGCATGAAACTTAATTACTTGTATACTTGATTGTATACTGTACTATTCATTCAATTATTGAAATACAAAAAAACTGGGAAATGCTAAGCAACTCCTAACGAATGCTAGCAATCCACGGTACTATAGAAAACCTCTAAAAGCCATTATGGCGAAATTTTTTACTGTACTCGAACAAAACAATATGGTGCATTATTTCGGTCAATGTGGATAAATATGCTAACCTGTGGCCAGAAAAAGTCTACAGAATCAATATCGTTATTCGCTGAATCCAGCAATGATGATACCACAAAATAAAGCTCATGGACATCTAGCTAAAAAATTCCAGAACGGTAGAAATAAAAATGTAAAAACTGACTAGCTGAATGAGTTATCAAATAAAAAAGTTAACTTCCAATATGACAAGTAGAGTAAACATTGAAATTTGAAAGTATCATGGACAATTTAGCATAAACTAGATTATAGTCGACTTAAATACATTTCTATGGATCATTCGCAATGAACAGTCAGAGAAAGCTGTATTCAGAGCAGCCAAATTTTCTTGTCGTGAATAATATAAGTAATATCTCGATCATACTCGATTATGTATATTATTATTTATTATATGAATAATTAATACTGAGTTGTCATGGCAAACTGACAAACTATATGTAAAAATTTAAATGATAGAAAATTCTCTAGTACCTCTGCACAGCCATGTAAAAGCTTCATCAACCCCAGTAAGTCGTCCCCAACTTCAAGCAGCTTATTCATTCGTCGGATATGTACTTTATTGGCCGCTTCATCCTGGAACAACCGATCAAGATGAAGGTGATTATTATTGTGGTTCTTACTAGATGAAATAAAAAAATGAATAGGCTAGTTTGCCCTGAACTTATAAATTTGAACTACACAATGCTTAACATCCGTAATTCGAATATAACCACTCAACCTTTACACTTTTTGATAGCCTTTCGAAACGCACTTCATTTCTTTGTTTCAGGAAAAATTTGAACTTTATTTCATAGATTATAACGTCAATTTAAAATACAAATTTATCAGTGATCAGATTAAAACACGAATCTCCTCATTCATTTCAAATGAAAGGCCACATTTTAAAACAGCATTGAAAGGTTACCATGTGCCTTTTTAAAATTGAGAGTAACTAGTAATTTTCTACCAGTATGCTGTGTACATGAATATGCATGTATGCATTTATTGATAAAATGGTGCATAGATGTATACATTTATGCATACTGATCGATACGTACAAAGATACCTGTGTACATGCATAGATACATGCCTGTACTCGAGAGTACATTAATAAAATGAGTTACTCGTATTCTACTTACTCGATGATACCGCTGCTCAGCACTAACGAGTTCGCTAAATTCAGTTTCCGTAATGCCATTAATTTCTAACAGATCTAATCCAGCTTGAAGCGATTCAGTTCGAGTAGTTAACATGGCAACAGAATGTTTTCCTCTAGAATTAAAATAAAGTTAACACAGGTTAATGAAAGATGCTACATAATGTTTGTCCAATACGTGAAAAAATGCGATAAAATTAAGTACCAGAATGTAAAATTTGACTCAAATAGTATTTCTTTATTTTTTATATTTTTTCTGAAACTAGAGAATCCTGCATGATCTGAAAATTTCCGATATTTTATTGGTTAAAACTATTTTTTGTATACTGATAAAGATGCAATTTCTTATTTAAAGGCTCAAAACAAGTGCATAAATATTTTTCGAGTTCAATTTTTTCAAACACCCTTAAAAATATATTCGTTTAATATCAAAAACAACAAGCGACAATAAAATCAAATCGTCCAATGTCAAATCCAAAATATTAGCAATTTAGCTGATATTCGAAAGGTTAATTTCACCTATGAAATGAAGACTTTATGCCTTTTCGCATTCGTTTGTGCTGGTATACTGATGCTTCGAGCAATGCATTGAGGTACTTGAGATGTATGAGCAGATGCTGGGCGAAAAAACAGCTCATACATACCCGCACACTTTCTCCCAATCCATGCTGACAAATTGGAATCTGTAAGAAGTAGAATGAATAGTAAAAAAATTTGTCAAAGAGAATCTAATCTACAACACGGAATGTGAAACAGTTCAAGTTTGAATCAATATGTACAGGTCTAGATGTTGATTAAGACTTCACTTTGTCTTACTTACAACCAAGGACTTCATTGAATTATGAAAAAGGGTGTAGGCTCGTTCCATGAGTTTTTTCAACAGTTTTATATAGGTAATTTATTTTAATCTTAATGTACAGATATAGATCCAGCATGTTAAATCACTAAAAAGTAAAATATACATTCATTGATGCCATATTGCAAATAAAAATAGGGCAAAAAGAAAAAATGCAAAGGTTGAAACTCATATGATGTCCTGCAGAGATATGTATGCATGGAAATTACCTCCAAATGACAATACTCATATGCAAACGCATGTCCACAGCTAGTACAATTATATCGTGGTAGCGTAAGGCCAAATGTCTAAAAATAAGACAGGAAAATTCACATTTACAATCAGGGACCATAAACATTGAACACTATTACACAAAATAAGGAATAAATAATCAAATTTGGGAAGAAAAGGATTCATATTTAAAAAATGAGAACAATTGAAATATCATCAATTTTAAAGTGAACCAATCTAACATGAAAGCGATCAGATTTAGATGCCCCAAGAAAATCTTCAACTAAAGTCAAATGCATTGACCAAGAACAACTTTTTTAAGTCTTTGAGATCATTTTAATTTTAAATTGAAAATGCACAAAAAATAGCCAATACATATTTTTGTTTACAATGAAAACAAAAGAATCATTCTAAAAAAATCATAAAATAAAGAGAATAGAATATAAACTATGACTCTATGCTATTTGTGTGGCTATAGATTATGAATGAGATTTATTTATGGCAAAATTAAGTGAACGCGCTTAAAAATTCATATTTATATATGCATTCCTGTTAATGTCCAGTCTTGAATTTGGAGAAAGTGTACAATGACAGAAATGTGAGTTTTATACAGCAATATATCTAGTAGCAGTAGCATTTGCGGTTGATATTCCATAAATCGATGGTCTACTAAATGATATGTTCAATTATTTGATAGCTTTACACTCCACCTACCTCCATTTGAAAATAGATATTGATATCTCTAAACCAATGCATTTGATTTAATTGATAGTTTTTTGGAGCAACCGATGGTATCACATTATCGAATATCAACTGGAAACGCCTTTCCGACAAATTGGCAATAAATATTGACTCAATTATTAAGCAAATATCACAATTAGTAAGCAATTGAGAGAGCTCGCATTGGAATTCGCAACAAAAACATTTCCTCGAGATTTTTTAATCTTTTTTCGTCTTCAGTCCTGGCTTCATAGAACTCTACAGTATATCGTGTCAATCAACATTAGTCTTTTTTTGTTTCTCTCGTTCGAAAATTTTTTTCAAGTACATATTGCTCGAAAGTGTTAAAGTTTCATAATACTTGAAATTCTGTAAGTTAAGTATGCCGTTTATTTCATTGAATAGATCTTCATATTTTTCGTTCGGAACATTTCTTTTGGTATGCTCTTTCAAATATTATTCTCTAGACCAATCTCACTTTTCGTGCTGAATTTATTTTTGATTTATATCGATCTCTGTCGTTCTATTTTTCTCTTTCTTTCAGTCGCACTGTCAAATTATATTCTAAACTGCACTACTCATTGTAATCTCAATACTAGGTAGCACGGAGAGAAAAACTCATACTGTGTTAAAAAAAAGTCATCTACAAATTTCTATACATATACTAAAAATTAGATGTATTTTCATGACGAATAATCATAAATTTGTCAGAATGGGCAATAAATTTCAAGATTTATTTCTAACTTACCATGACTGGTTGCCAAATTGACTAATACAGGTAAGTACAAGCCATTTAGTGGCAATACAGTGCATTTGCAGGATTGCATTAATATGGAATGCAGTATATAAACATTCATTGGTTCTAGTGTAGAAAGGGATGTCAGATAATTTAAATTTTTTTCCTTTCACTGCTTTATTCTGAAATTTGACTTTGCACTCACTAAAAAGAACTCAGCATAAGCTGATAAGCCACCAAAGGTACATCCTTGTGCATTAACAGTCCTTTTCTATGGCTATTGATAGTAACATATATTATATTATGAAATTTTTCTCTTTTTAACATAGCTTTTGCACTGTTGCCTAATCATTCATAATAGTGACTCAAGTCAAGTGAAATCTACACTTAAATTTATTGAATAAAAATTGGAAAAACAAATAAAGGATGCGGATTTTGATGATATATATTAGTAAAATACACACCTGGCCTGACATGAAACAAATTTCACTCTCAACAAACTTTGGTGGCAGTTCCATTTTATTCTCTTTTTGCTCACCAAATAACAATTCATTTCCATCGCATTGCTCAAGAGACATTTCAAGAGATAACTTTAGCTGTCCAACCCAGTTCTGTAGAATATTTTATGTACGTTTACATAAAAATTTGAGCATAAATGCAAAGACACAACAGAGATGACAATGAGGAGCATTATAATTCACAATAAGCTGCGAACATATGGAAATGATGCAACTTGAGGAATCTTAAAGAGCTTGAATTGAGGGCCATAAATGCTGATAGACATGAAAGTAATATCTGAATGGTTCGTGGAAAGTTATAGCTGCATCGAATATTCGTACAAAATTTTCTGAATATTAACAAAAAACATTCATAATCCACTGTTTCAGCAACTAAATTATTAATTTTCTACTATAGGCAACTATATTTTATTGTTTTTTTCCTCATTGGAGGGATTTAACCGATACGCAGAGAAAAACTCAAGAAGCGTAATTAATTTCACCTCCAATTCTTTATTATTCGACACTGTGCAATAGTAAATTCCACCATGTCTTGTCACAAAAACCATTCCGTGCTGGTAGTCGTGCGATCGTCCTTTGCCTGTTCAGAGATATGAGGATTTTATATATGCCAAGCAGGTCGTTTCGATAAAAATCGCATAATGCAGAATTGCGCATGATCTTCTTATCGTACATCTCGCTTACGAAAAAGTCACACACCATCCCAAAGTGCAGATCCAATAATATTGTGCTCCATTTGAGGTGGTAATCCGTTCAGAAAGTTTTCCTTGTATTCAAAACAAAGCATCGTGTTTCCCACCAAGACGCAATATAAATTGGCAAAAACTCCGCCTTGGGAGCTCGAGCGCTTCATCAGCCAACCCTGGCAGGTCATCGGCACTATCTAGCCACAGAGAATACTCAGAACATGGTGTGAGATGCAAGCGATGTTACTCCAAAATTATTTTCCAAAGAGGTAATGAAACGGTGGATATCCAAGACGAATGGATTATAATTTTGAATGAAAACGTACGTTTATATACGAATAAACTCGTTTTTAATCATGTTGATGTATCAACTCCAAGCGACTTTTATTATAGAGTCAGTCTCAAGCTACTCAATCTAAAGAAAGATGCACTCAAAACTAAGACTCGTTACTGAAATTTAACTTTTATACCAAGAAAATTATCTTCCAATCAATACGATGAGGTTCACAATCATATTGATTCTCATCAATGATATGGATAAGGTCAATATATGACGAATTTAAAATTTTTTTATTCATTTATAAGATTTTGTGTATTTTTCCAAAGGTAAAAGCTAAGCTACAGTAAAAACACAAAATAACTCATCAGAAAAATGCTGATAAACCTTTAGAGATTATTTTCCGGGCACATATAAAATCTAATTATTAAGTTTCAATGTTTTTGCTTTTTTTCAAAACCAAAATATAATATACTTTCTGCAAAGTTTTACACATAATAAGTTGGACTCAAAATCAAACTTTTCCTTAAGCTTGCTCTGAATACTAAAAAAAACTGATTAGGTACTAATGAACCAGATTTATCAAGTCCCTCTGTTTCTAAAACTTTTTTGGTAATATTTTTGAACCTGGCACAAAAAAATGGAACAAAAAAATTATCTAATGCATCATTATTTGATGCAGCACTTGTGAGCTGAGGATATACATGTCAGGAATTAACTTATATTATAAGTTGATTGCTCTTCTATTTTTGTAGCTGCAGGTGTTCTTATTTAGAACATTCTATATTTGATACTAGTCACATTCTCAATAAGTG
>JAULBW010068495.1:0-33805 GCA_032358265.1 Vaucheria bursata | reverse complement strand
AACCGAACTGAAACCAAAACAAATTATACCGCAGCTACAGAATAGAATTAACTCCCTTAGGTGTTAATTCCTAACATTCAAGCAATTTTCCTTGAGTAATTTTAAAACCAAAATGTTACAGATGGCTTATGAATTGTTATCACTCTTTTGTATTATTCTTAAGGAACAACTGCAGTTCAGAAACAGCTTGAACAGTATCATCTCTCAATCTTGCTCAGTAATTGTTCATAGTAGTACCAGAATGTTAAAATGCACATTCATTAGGGTATTGATGTAGCTTTTATAGCCGTGTAGTCTCTTGCAATCAGGCAAGTTCTTGGATACATGTGTTTGTTAGTTTTCAACCACATGCAAACATTTCAACCACTTTGCTTAATGCTCATTGGTGGGTGCTTCATCCATCTTTCTAATTCACTTGAAAAAGGTTCATGGGGACTTGAAGTAGCAGTTTCATCATAAGATCCAAATTTACTGATCAACAAAGAAAGGAAACTGTCTGTCTCTTAAGTTATTTCATCATCTACAACTGATATTGGTGAACATGACTGCACAATGAACAAATACTGGGCTTTATGCTTCATTCTATACTCCTGAACTATCAGCTTCTTGACCTCATCTTCATCTATGCCAATATTTGAAAGAAAGAGTTTCAGTCTTGAATCAAGCACTGCAGCCATCTTTACTACAGGAATTTGAATCTTTTCTTGGTATTCAGATAGCTTCCATTCCATAGCTATTGCAAAACTGCTAGCATATGATGAGTAAAATCCATCACTGGCAGCAATAACTTTTTCCACATGTTGGGCAATAAAATAAAAGATAAGAAACACCAAAGCTAGAGCAGGGTATTCTGGTACTGGCAACAATACAGTTGCTTCCTGTAAGGTTGTAAAAAATTTGCAACAGTTTTCCATTACATATCATGTTTCAGCACAAATGTAACTGCTCGCATTATTATAGGAGGAAATAGAGAACTCCACACCCATCATGTCAATCTCCAATTTTTGCAGAAACTCTTTTGATGGCTATTTAATTCAAAGTATGACATTCATTATCTTTCTAGTACTATTCCAACAAATCTTACAATCAAATTCTGGAATAAGATCTCAAAATTAGAAATGGCAATTTTTATTATGGAATATTCATTCAAGCCATGTTTAATAACTAACTGGAAAACATAGGTAGTGCATCTAATCAAAAACACATGATTAGAATTGCCAATTTTTATATTTTGATGAACCAGAGCTATTGCCAATGCTTTTCCAAAGACCATGTCTAGAATATATTCTTTGATGACTTCAGCTAAGATAAACTTGTCAGGACTATCAATCACTGCTGGGTTTATATTTGCACTGTCAGTAGTGATCGACCAAAACCTACTGAGAAGTCTGGAATCCATACCAATAATAGCCATGATTAAATGTTGAGCTAATTGACCAGCTAAATGTAGATACATGACATGGATAAAGCCAACCATAACTGATTTTATTTCCCAACTGTCATCAATATAGTGAAGAGTAACCACCATATAACTTTTTTTAGCTGCTAACATTTACATATCTGTAACCAAGTCAACATGCTGATTGCAATTGGAGATGTTTTTAATCATTTTGATTTTGCTTTGTTCTTTCTTGTTGCAATTATCCGATAATATGACCAAGTTGTATTTTAAGATGGGACTCAATATTCAACCTGAGGAGCAAAACAGAACACTTTAGATTCTTCCTGTTCCATGACAAAAAGTGATTGAGCAAGGTTGACTATCCAGTATGGCAAATTCCTTTCAGCAAACTTCTTTTTGGATACATTAAAGCTGCCTGATGTATTTGTCTTTCTTACAGACATTCCAACTTGCAAAATACCATAATGAGTTAATCTTGACTGTGTAAGATCACTTTTTGTCTAACAATCAGAATGGAACTTTACCAGGTGGTTGTTAAAGTTTGTTGTGCTCTGGTTCTGTTTGGTAGTTTCTTTTGTTGTCCGCATAGTGTAGACATATTGATTATCTTCTATCTTAAAAAGTCATAGATGTTGAAGGTTTTGTTAGTAATGTGAAGCACAGCAAAGCACAAGAAACTGTGGCAGAAATATGTGTATTTATCATGAACTAATTGTGTTGATAGAAGTTAGCTAGTTTTATCAGCACAACAAAATATATAACCCTACTGGCATCTGTGCAGTAAGTTTACTTTGAAAGTCATAAATGAAAACTAACCACAGCTATAAAAATATAACTAATCCCTAAGGAAGTTCATTCCTAACAGGTCTTTTTTCATTTACTTGATGATTTGTAAATGGTTATCAATGGCATATCATTGTTAAAGCTGAAGCAAAATATTCATTGCCCATATTGGTAGCAAAGTAGTCCTGTGTAGATATGTTTATACATCTACATGTTTTTTGCTTTTTGATATTTCTAATTTAGTTAAACAAAAATTTAATGTGCATTGAGCAAATAACCTGCCAGCAAAAACTGAAATAGACCCAGTTCAGGCCCAATATGGTACTGGGTTTGATCAGTTCTGAGTCAACTTAGAATTGGTTCTGATCAATTCCAAAAGCCTTGGAACCGGGTAAATTGGTTAGAAGCTGCTGATAACTTTGCGAGTCAGCAAATTTTTTACATTATCTTGCTGGCAAACCTCTTAAATCCTTGCTTTGCCTTGGGTAAGGCATGAGGGGCAAGGGGCAAGGCTGGTCAAAGTGCACTAGTTGTGCTTGCAAGACAAGGTGAGGGTAAGCAAAATACATTTAATTTGTTCATTATGCTACTTTCATTTAAAAAAGTTATAAAAAAAGTGAACAAGATTTGATGCAATTGAATTATGAACATTGATCCTTATCAAAATACATGAATATAATCCAAAGGAAGTTTTTCATTTTTTTTGCTGCTTTGTTCCACCCTTTCATAGCATATCAAAGATGTCTGCAATTTTTTGAAACTAGAAAAATAAAAAAGTCTTCATACGCAATTGACCGTAAATAGTACTTTTAGTGCAATTCAAAACTTCATTATTTTCAGCATTTTAAATGTATTCCTATTTTTAATGTCATTAAGTATTGGCAAATTAAAACTGTATTCTGAGCACCACCACTGACTTTACTCTTTGATACAATTTTTTCTTACATTTTTTCCACTTCAAGTAGACAAACATGCAATTTGCTTCAAATTTGTCTATACACCTTAGGATTCCCCAAATGTTATTTAATTTTAAAACTTTGTTTTGGTAGAACTAAAACTAAAAATAATGTCGCTCTTGGTGCTCCATGACTTTTCAGCTTGTAATAATCAATAGAGAGCTTGCTAAGTTGCATGAACTTTGAAGTTGAATTCCAAAATAAAACAGGTTTAAGTTTCAACTCATCTTCCAACAAGAATTCATGGTACACATCAAATTCTTGCTTTAGTCCAATACATTCAAATTTGATGTGTTTCCATAGAATAGCAACATATGTATTATTTTTTGTAATATCTAGTGCAAAGTAAATTTCTTTGATACAATGAATAACTTGTAACTTGGCCAGAGAGAGTGAGCAACATAGTAAATAGAATGAGCAAAGTACTCTTTAAATTGTTTAGATAACAATTGCAACATATGCCTTGTAAAAAGGTTCTGATGAGCAGCTTCATTAGTTTTAATATAGAAAAGCAGAAAACCTAAAAAAATTTCTTTCTAATTTTTTTCTGATGTTTTAGTAACCAATAAAGTTAGCAAATGGTATTAGTACATCTGTCAAATTTCCATTTTGAAGAAAACGTCTTTGAATAATCAAATTGTGTACATTTCTTGAAATTGGTGAATATTTTTAATTGTGATTGATTTTCTATAATATTTTTGCTTAAATGTTATTCAAAAGATTTTACTCTAAAATAAAATTTAGTCACCAAAACCAAAAAATTTTGCACAGAGCCTAAAGCAAGTGAAAAATTTTACTCAGGTTCAACCATTACTTCCATAACAATCTCCGCACACAAGATTAGGTAAAGAAAATCTTCTCTCTTACATTTGGATTTTACAGCAACATTTTCTCTTTTTTACTTGCTAATATACTTAGCTACAATATTATCTGCATGAAGTCTGCATGAAATTGTAATTGCACAAAGATATTCAAGGCAAAACTCTTTGTTAAACAACAGGGTGATGCTTAATAAATTAGCAAGTAAACATTTGATGCTGTATTTCAATAAAACTTTGTTCAATTGCACTAGCTGTTTTGCAAACTGAGAACAAGATATGCCATAAAAATGACATATCTACAAGATCCAAAATATTACTGTTACCATGGCTATATAGTAAAATATACCCATTCACCAAGTTCTACAAAACATCTGACCAACCATCAAGTAAAAGCATTGATAAATTTTTACCAGCAAAGAATAATTTTTTTTGTTTGCTGGGCACTGTGAATATAAAGCTGGAATAGATGATTATGTCCCAACTTTAAAACTGAAGAAAAAGTCCATGAAGGTTTCAGCAAATTAATGAGGCCTTGAAAATATGCAGCATCAATAAACATATATACAATGCATCCAAAAGCTAGTGCTTTTTAAAACTTCATGTTTAAATGTTCATTTTTTTTGTTAGAAATGTAAAATACAGGAACACAAAAAACTGTGACAGAATGAGTACATCATCACATGCTAGCATGTTGGTAGAAGTGAGACAACATCATCAACACTACAAGAAATATAAACTTTCTGGCAATCCATCTACTGAAACTTCTATTCTTGTAATCAAAACTGAAACTTTGATTCTTATAATTCATACTGAAGTGTCAACATGGCTTTTTAGGAACCTTACTGTAGTGACTAAATAGAATTAACTCTTAAGGAAGTCAATTTGTAACTCTTTGGATGCTGAACAACTACAACAAAAAGCAATACATTACTAGAACCCCATCTATGTATATGTACTTTGAGCTAATGAAGCAAACATTCATTTATTTTTTGCTGATGATTGCTTGACTTCAGCTTTTTAGGACTCTTAAATTGATTTACAAACAAATGCACAATATGCTGTCATTTATTTAACTTTTTTATCAATTCTCATTTCACAATACTTGTGTTTTAAAGTACATCTGCATTTTTGGTACCAAATATTCAATATAGTAAAGGTTTCAGGGACAAAATATATTTTATTAGGAGAAGAAGGTTATTTTTTCAATTTTTTTTGTTCATTCTAGGCTGTAATGTAATGACTGTGTACATTTCTTTTCATGAAAAGATTAGTTTCAAGAGCTAATAGTCTAGGTAAGTGGAGTCCAGTGCTCACCTTACCAAGTTAAGTGACAAGGCAAGGTACCATGAAAAATGAGAAGGAATTGCTCTCAACATCAATCTTAAGGCATTTTGCAAATGTTGTGCATTACTTTTATCACAGTGTTGCACTGAATAGTGCAATTTATCTCAAATTTCTTCTTATATTTTAATATGGTTTTATTGTTTACTTTTGTTATTGGTGTGTTACTACTTCATCATTGACCTATAACATACATAGCATATAAGTTTATAATAATACCAGCATATGATTTATTATGACAGTCAGAGTTTAGCCCGGCAAAGTAGTGAAGTTCAGCCTTGCAAAATAGTGACTGGAGCTAAAGTAAAGCAGCATTTGCATTATACAATATTTTGATGCATGTAAATAAAATTCATCTTCTTAAACATAATTATGAATTTAAATGCTAGAAAGTGGAGCAATGACCTACTGACATATCCTTGAGCTTAACTTGAAGAGAACAAACAGAAGATTAAGTACTGGGAAATTTGTTCATCCCATTTGTAGTAGTTTAGCTCTATTAGTTTTCTCAGACTATCCAAACAACATGACAATTTTATTGTATATTGCACATAAACTGAGCAAGTCAGGACATATACTACACACTTTATGATTTATCTCTTGTTCAACTTACATCTACCAGTAAAATAAATGCAACATATATCTCATAAAAATTTATAGGTGCCATTTATAAAGGATATAGTTTTTAGCTAAACAATATGTGCTGTTTTAAAATAGTTACATATAAAGCTACACCTGAAGCTTGGAAATTTTTTTTAGAAACAAACAAATTGTGCAACAAAGTAGAGTGATTTTTTGAACATCCATAATGACATACAATATACAAAAAAAGTAGTGTGCTAGAATAGAAACTTTTTAAAGATTTAAAATATATACTAGATTTTTTTGTTCAACTTTGAAACTTGAAAACTAGTTTTAATCAGTTGGCAATCGCTGTGATAAGTTTGCATATAAATGTGATTGACTGGCAAAAAATTTGCATCTATTAAACAACTGTCCAGTCAATGCCAAAATGTGACATCCAAATTTGAAAAATCGAAATTTATCACAATGGCTTGAGTTTGAAACGTAAGAGTAGCAGTATACTTAGAGCATTAGATTGTCAACATAAGTTTATGATAATTAATACCAGCTGTGCTTCTTTGACGTCATGTCTGCTTACATGATACATTAGGTACTGCAGTTTTTATAATGCTATGCACCCACCAATTTTAGGTTTCTGTAAAACAAAGCTCCCACAGTTTATGGCAATTTTACAAGAACTGGAATAGAGCTCTGCTCAGTGCAAGCATTCAACTTATTTATCTTATGGTTTTTCAACCCCAGTCTTTATCAGGCTGCATAACATTGCAATCCTTGTGTACATTGTAACATTGCAATCCTTGTGTACATTGTAACATTGCAATCCTTGTGTACATTGTAACATTGCATTCATAAATTTTTATTCCCTACGTATCCTATCAAAGTTTTAAAACCAATTTCTGCTGGTATCTTCATCAAATTTGGACCCTCTCAACCATAATACCCTTGACGTCCAATTTTGTACCCCAGCAATCATCTATCAATTCACTTCTCAGAATTGGGATGATTACACGCTGAATATCAGTTCTTTGAATGAGAACATGTTGAATCTTGGAATTGATTGAAAAATAGTTTTTTTGGAATGTGCATGAAATTTGGTTTTGATTCCAATTTCAAAATATCAGTCATAAAGAACATTAATAAAGTGCCTTAAACCTCCAAAACTACTGCTGGTACCAAAAATATTACTGGTCTAGTTGGCACTGATTGTTACATAAGTCTTAATATGTAAGCTGGCACTTAAAAAATACTTACTGATGAAATAGCTAATAGTTTTCTTCCTTTCCTACTATTGACAGTAATTTAATGCTCTCTTTTTTTCAATAAGCCTTTTCAAAGAACCAAAAGCTTACTTTCATTCATCCAAATGCTTAAATCTGTATCAGCCTAAAAGCACTTTCTTGATTTACAATTATGAAAGAAATGCTATTTCAATCAATTATTTAAAATCATGAATTTTTTTTCTTAGATTCATGTATACAAAATATTTGCCTGATTTAACACTGCTAGTGTTATATGGAAGTAAAAGTAGCAATATTAAAGAGCAAGGATAAGAATAGTTTTTTAGTCCAAGTTTCAACATTCTTACAGATTAAAATAATATATCTTTATATATTTTGATATTAAATGAATTCAACAGAATTTTTAAATTTTTTCTACGAGTAGTAATTGTCCATGTTGTTTTCTTCAACTTTATCCTATGAAAAAAATTGTAAATATTTATATGCACAGTGTATTGAATTTTGTTAATATTCATTACTGCTTAGCTCACAGCTTATTCAGTATATTCTGCATATCATACATGCATTTGTTCAATTTTGCTAGAACATAATTTAGTGAATAGCTTTAATTGTTGTATCAATTTTTTCCTGACATTACACATAACAATTGCATACTGATAGACCATAACTACTTATAAATACTAAATTTTTATTGATGAAGTATCATTCTGTTGCACCAATCAATGCTAATTTTCATATTCAGCATTAAATGTAACGTTAGAAGGGTAAAAACGGGACTTGAACCTGTGACTTACAATCCATGATATTAAACTACATTTACAAAGAAATAATATAGTCGGCCCAAGTACAAAATGAAAATATTTCAATTTTTTAGCATATAAATAAAAAAATAGATTATATATTTAAATTAAACAAAAGCTTCAAAGATGATATATACTATGGAGTACATTTACTGTTTTTAAAGCTGATGAAGATGAGCCGTTTGTATAGCACTAAGAAAGAGAGACAGCCAAGAGAGAAGATGGGAGAGAGAGATAGTACTATAGATTAAAGGGTATGGTTGTACTTCAACATAATTATTATTCCAGAAACATACATTGAATGCAAGTCAAAAAGTGGCTAGTATACTGGATCGTATAGTACCTAAACTAGTCTGCATCAATTTATAAAGATATATTGCTTTTGATATAATAACAACATAGAACTCTTCATTAAGTCACATAAAGATAAAATACAACGCAAATTTTAAAATCAGTATTTATATATTAAAACCTTACCTCATTATTAATAGCTTTTCCTTCAGGATCATAGAACTTATGATTTTTTTGTGCAGTTAGGCCTTTCCGCATCCACAGTGTTGCAATCCACTAATATTGATATAAATTCATACGCGTGTGCATATGAAAAATGAAAGAGGAATAATAATTTAACAAACACTTAAAAAGTACTAAATGCATGAAACAGATTACTCAAAGCTCATTTTTTTGCCTAAAACCCAAAAAACCCATAAAAACCAATAAAGCTAAAAGCTTAAAAGCCAATAAAGTAAAAAATTCAAAAGCTGCAAAAATGAAATATTCTGCTAAAGTCAACAAGCTGAACAGCTAGAAATAAAAAACAATTGCAACATAAAAAAATATAGTAAAGAAATAATAAGAGACTAATGTACTTCATCACTTTTAAAAAAATAAGATATCAACGTATTAGATTTATCATCAGGTACTATCACTAAAGTACTAGTTTCTCATGATTGTTCTTTAAAAACAGCTTCATAATATTTCTTCAAAGATGTTTGCATTCAATCCTTGCCAAATATATATATATATACATATACATCCATTGCCAAACTTAAAAGTAATATGAATGTGTACTGCTTACCTTTGTTCCTGATAATACAGGACATCCACTGTGCTTGGTTAGTCCGATATCCATGCGATTCGTGCTTGAATCATAGTACGAGAAAAATGCAGCTTGACCTCTAGAAAAATATATTCATTTACAAAACAGTATCTTATGATGGAAAAGAGGTTCTTAGTTTTATAAAACATATTTCAGGAATAATGCCTTTTCTTAGTATTTGCGCGTGGTGGAATTCATGTCTAAACATATCGGAATGTATTTCATTGTGTACGCATAAGCATATATATACATATATATAAATATATATGTTACTACATAGATTTATGTGTAATTTGTACGTATTCATGCAAAAATATGCAGATGTACCTTTTCCCTTTAATGAAAACATCAATATTAGAAAATGTAGTTCCTCCTCCTGTTTCAGCTTCTTGACAATAAACAATCATGGTGCTCACTCTTGTAATTAGTGAATACAATGGGAACAAAAATTTAATGAAACTAAATACATATTGAAACTTAAATATCAAATACTGTGCAAGACATTAAAAATATTTATCTATAAATTATAATATTTGCATATCTCACACATACAGACACATTGTATTGATTGCTTCTTTTTTAAAAACTGAAATTCAGTTTTTCATGTGCAATAAACATAAAAAAAATGTCATATTGTAGATAGACTCATGCCTATTTCAAAAAAAATTTTTTAGTAAATGATATTTGAAAATAAGTAAAAATTTAGGTTGAAAGTGCAAGTTTTTATATCAAATTAGCATTCACAGTAGTAAAAGTATTTTTCTCGTGTAAATGTAATTAAATCATAAATTGTATAGTGCACGTATCAATACTTACCGACCACCTGTCTTATGTAATGTTCCAGAACAATCAGAGTCACAGTGAGGCTTATACTCACCAAACTGATCATATTTGATTACAGAGAATGGTTCTTGACCTTCTAGCAACAGGTTAAAACTGTCAACAAGTTATACATCATCTTATTGGTAAAATAAAATAATGAGCTGAAAAAGTTGAAAATTTGAAAAATGTTGGCCTTTAATAACTGTTTTAAATAGCATAAAATTAAAATTTTGAAAACTTGTGTGAAAAAATTTGGACGATGCAGTACATTGTTATAATAACATCTAAAGCATGTGAACTATTAGGGGTTCTGTATTTCAGTAAGATATTTTTCAGCCACAAAAACAGTCACTGCAGCGTTACTACTTTTGAGTACGTACAATCCCTACTAGTTTTCATGTAAAGAATTAGCAATTTTCTATTATTAACTTACTCATTATGATCATTTGCAAACTGATATGCTCGTTTGTATGCATCCGTAATAGGATCTTTGTTTATTCTAGTATTATTTCCTGGAATAGCATTTAAATTAGGGAGAACCCAGCTTTCTCTTGCAATTCTATAATCACTTATAATTGATCCATTTGGACTTGCTACACCAGCTTCCTTAAAATAAATTATGAAGACAGAGATAACTGAAAATAATAAATTTATGTATAAATATATATATATGTACTGATCATTTTCCAATGTATGTATATGCCCATTCATTTGAATCAACATGTATGTAAGTATTAATATATAAGCATACAGGCATAACTATATACAAATTATATATCAGCATAAATGCATATATGTATGTACACAAATGCATATAAATATACATTTTTATGACTGTGTGCACATTTTCATAAGTGTACATATAAAAATGAACAAAAATAATTTTCATACTGCACACATCAGGAAAGTATCATGCTTCAATTCTAGAAACCAATTTCAAGCATTACAATAAATTGTTACATGTTTCTCAATTATATTGTATAGTTGTGTGCGCTTTTTCAAACTTTATTAAACTACCTAATCTATTATGCTACAAAAAAAAGAAATCATTATTTGTTATATACATATATATGTTTTTCTATACAAACTTGCAAATTGCCTTTTGCCGTGTCTATCAAAGCATCACACTCTTCTTCAGATACAAAATCATCAATTAAAACTAGCTTTGCAGATTTTTCCCACAAATAAGCACGAGCCTAAAAATACAACATGTAATATTTCATGGTTTCTTAAACATACATCAATATCAATTTTCAATAAATGAATATATGAAATATATATAAATATGAAGGTAAAAAGCAAAGAAATATGATATGTAAATGCATATTTTGCAAAAAACAATAGCTAATAATGCTTTTTTACGTGTATTTTTTACACAGGAAGAAATATCAATATTTTTTTCCAAAATAAAAATGTACGTGCACGCAAAAATATTCATGCATAATGTTTTCATCAAATTAAAGCAATTTAAAGATACAGAATCAAGCAATCTATGCTAAAGCACAGTGCAGATTATAAATTCATGCTTATTTAAAAAGCATTCCTGTAAATAGCAATATACATAATTGAGTTCGAGGGTGAAATATCATAAGCGTACATTACGGTTCTTCCAAATATATTCTTTTTGGTAGTTCTCCGAAGTTTCTAACGATGCATCAGCACAAGTATAGCTTCTCAATCTATCTCCAACTTTATTTAGCATATCCATGTGCTTTGGAACGTTGAACGCCTGATACATACGCAATAATCTATCTCTTACAATTACATACATACGTACATTGATGTGTGAATTTTCTGTTAATTCTTGAAATCGACTGTCAAGAATATTTTTGAAATTATAATTTGAGGATACATATATAAGGTAGATACAACAAAATAAGACATCTATTGTACAAAATGTTGTGAGTTGTTACTACTTTTAAATAGAAATAGTAGCAACTTTATATTACATGTTCAGATATTAAAAAGAGTATCTTAAAAATCATATTATAAAGCTTATATATATATATTATTTTGATAGATATTGTTAGATTATGACTCTTTGCTAAATAGTGAGTAATCTCTCCACTGTATGCAATATTAAATTTTAGTTTGTTGAAAATTGCATCAGACAAGAATTTTTTGTCGTATTGGTGAACATATATATAAATGTACAATAACATACAGGGTATACTTGTTGAAACGTTCTAACATCAGATATATACGTATAATAGGATTGAAAGTTTTTCTTACAATTAGGGTAAAATTTTTTATTTCTAGGTAATCCTGCATATTTTCCACCTTGATAAAGACTTCTTGTTAATGTAACCATCATAAAAACGTTCATATTTATTTTATTATTTAAATTGAAAAACTAATGTTTACGGAATATTTTTTAGGCCTTACTTTGAAAACTTTGTAAAAGAAGTGTTAAAGTATTCAAGTCTTGGCTGGTATACAACGCTAGTCTGTATCAATATAATAAAAATTTAAAATCCAATAGTCTATAAAGTATGGACAGCAGACCTTGTTAAAGTGATTTCTTGCAATATATTCAATAATACATCTTTGTGCGTTGGAATCCATAATTTTAGGATCTATAAAATTTACTGGTTCATCATGTTTACTATTTTTGGCAAAATTGTTGCTTGAGCATTCATGGAGAGCATCACTAATAAGCTCAAATGCCTTTGTATAACTGTCCACTCTCAAATAAATCAGATTTCCACTCTGAAACATAATTAAAATGTTTGTATGAAAATTTCAAAACCATTAGAAGATCCATAAAACAATTATCAATAGAAATTTTCTAGTATTCAATATGGGCGTGTGTAATTTGGTCAGAATTAAAAATTATGCACCAGATGTTGATACTTGAGTGTTGATACTTGAGTCTTGATACTTTGCTATAAAAATGTCGACGCTAACTATACTTTTGTCAACATTTTGTGCATGCAAAATCTAGTAAAAATATATATATTTATACTGCCTTTACTGTGATTCGTAGATTGCTAATATCACCATGTTCATTTCAACCTTTTTTTCAGTGTTAATTTATACAAAATGCTGTCAATGGCATAGCTGTTAAGTATGATTTATATTCAAATATTAATTCATATTCTAAGTTTCAGATTTAGTTTTAAAAGCAAAAATTTTCGGAAATCACTCAGCATTCGAATTTCAGTGTAATTATTTATGATTGAAATAAAACTTTTATATGATTTCATTTCATGTGATTGATTTTTTTCAAAAACATTTCATTCTTTAAGACTAGCTTTAAATTGGTAATAATAATTTTTGTCCATGATACTTCTATATCTAATAATTACTCGATCTTAAACTTTAGGTTTAGAGGTGTACAGACAATGAAACCTCAACAAAATGCACTTTGTGAACCATCATTTTTACATATAGAAGGTCATTGATGAGATTTTTAACTTGAATACTTAATACAAATATCGGAAAAATAGTGCATCGTGTTGGACATTCTAATTAAGATACAGTTTACACAAGACGTACAAGAAATTGCATATCTAGTTGTTGTGTAAAGACGCTAGGAGATATGAGAAAATTAATCTCATTCATGATGTATAGACGAGTTATAAGAGTTTAATGCAAATTTTTCAGCAAAAAATATCACAGAAATCAGGCATGCTTGTACGTAAAACACAATTTCAGCCAGTATAATACTGAAACTATTTGAATTTACTGCAAACTCAGGGACGCAGCAGTAAATTTAGACTCAAATGTTGTACCAAATGTGTTGAAATGATTAGTCAAATTGATTCTTTTTTAACCTGATCTCTTACTGCTTCACCTGTTTCGTCCCACTCTCCTAAGGTGAAATACACTGTATCTGGGTATTTGTTTTCTAGGTAGTCAAGTGTGTTGAAGCTTGTTACATTAACATCTGCTCGATGAGCTACAAATGAGTTTCCCCTTATAAGAGACAGTAGATAGAGGTTTTGTTGGTGAGAACTTCTATTGAAATTGGCTAGATTGGTGTTTGTTTTGCACTATGTAGTAAGAGTCGCAAATATATGCAATCAACAAGTACGAAGATGGAGTTATGCACTCATTATAATTGATAAGCTGATAGATATATAAATGTCACAAGTATTTTTTGTAAGTCATGTAAGAGCCACTCGAGATATAGCAAATCAGTGTAGACTTTGATTGCAACTGATATACATCCTAACCGTAACACGCAATATTCGCATTCAAAATGCGGCATTCATGTCTAATGTAACCACGCAACGTGAATGCAAAAATAGAATTCTGTTGAGAAATGCTCTTACTTTGTCGAGTCAAAATAGAGCGTGCCTCCGGGATGCATAATGTCCTCATGAAGTGGGACTAATGTACCACAATATTCCGTATCGCAAGCGCTCAATATTAAAGGAACATCAGCCTTCCATTTGAAATATATAGAAATTTGAAATAATATGAATGAAGCTCTACATATTAATGCTACGATTTAATTTATTATACTGCAAAAACTAATGCAAATCATTAGGAAGCACTTCAACGCAATCCAATGATAACTAATTTTGAACTGCATAATCTGATGTGTATGCACTTTAAACTTAATGCATGCAAAGCAAGACTCAAAAACTTAAAGTGTTCTGAATTTTGCATGTGAACAATAATTCTATACGTTTAAACTCACTTCATTTCTGAACATCAGCGAAATAGAATCATGATCACTCGGTGTAATATTAAGGAAATTTAAAATAAAAAGATAGAACAGAGAATGGGTTAAACTTGCCGCAAGTAAATTAAGCATTTAAATTAAAATTATTTTGATATAATAACTGGAGATCTATGGTCAGTGAATACTTTTCGACAGCATTTGTGTACAAGTTTCTCACCTTGCATCTAATTTTTTGTGTGGAATTGTAACGGTTTTTTTCGCTGAGATAAAAAAAATGAAAAGTACCCATGATATACGAAGTAAACCCGCGCTCTTAAATCTTATGACCTGATGAATCTTGGATAAAATGATGCTGGATATATCTCGAATGCTAGCAGTATCATACTAGAAATTGCTTTACCAGATTAAACAAAAAAGGGATTTTCGTTTGAAAAAATTTCAAGTCACTTATTCCATTTGTCCTAAAACATGCTGAGTACGTTATGACTCCAATTTAGAATGCATATGTATAAACATACCTACATGAGCCTGTAAAAAATTTTCTCGAAAGTCCCAGAAACTTCAGTTCTACTGAGATCATTGGGATAAATTAAAATGCGATAATACACTGGAAAATTGTATGATCATACATAGCAAGATTTAACTTTTATTGCAACTGTGCATAATTCTTTATGTTCGGCAAAAATACATCAAATTGGAGATAATTGTACCATAACATTCACAGTTGAAATTGGCTACCCCCCAAACATTGCCAACTAATTAAGGAAAAAGTGTTTTAAATTGAATAAACCTAAGTGAAAGAATTTCTGAAACATTGGCAAATAATTTAGATTAATATTTAACTAAAAAAATCATTTCTCTTCATAGTGCATTCTGTATCCAAGTTGATTTTCATGTTATAGTATGTTTTTCCATTTGGTGCATAAATAAATATAAAAAAAATAAATCTAAAAAACTGTGAAACATCTATAAATATTTAAAATAGAAAAAGTTGAGGAAAATGTTAAATAGAGAAGAAAAATAGGCCAAAAATAAAAAATAACTGGTTCAAGAGGAAGGCTTAAGCAATTTTGATTTTGTTAAGACTTGCAAGGAAAAAGAAATTAAAGAAGCAAGAAAGAATAGATCAAAGAAAGTTGACAAAACAGTAAAGATAGTGCTAGGATTACAACTGTTTTTTTAGATCCACATGTTCTAAAATATTTTATATCATATGTTCTGTTCCATATTATTTGATGATGCTCCTAAAATCAACCAATGAGAATGAGTCTAGTCATTAATTTCAAGCTAGTCATAAATTATTCTATATACTTGTTAGAAATGTAAGATTCAACATAAACAAAAAATCTGTGACAGAGTGCATGTATTATTACATCCTGAATTGTGTTGATGGAAGTGAGATAGCTTCATGAACACAATAAAATATCACTTACTGAAACTTGTTCTCACAATCAGAACTGAAACTTTAATATAGCATTAGGAGAAATGTACTACAGCTACAGAACAGAACCAACTTCCTCAGGGGTTAATTCCTGATAATATTTTTTATTTATACTTTCATTTATTAGTGAAAATGCACACACATAAAAGTAAATACACTTGTTTTCCTTTCTTTCTCTTGTTCCTTTTGTTGTTGTTGGTTCATCTCTGCTCTTTTATTAACTTTCCTTAGTTTATTCTCTTGTGCTTTTTAAAGTTCTTTTCCCTTACAAGCCTTAACAGATGGACCATTAGCAATAGAAAAGGAGCAAAAAAAAAAGCAAGTAAATTAACTTTTATGTGTGTTATGTGTGTGTTTTCACTAATAAATGAAATTATAAATATGAAATATATAGAATAATTTATGACTAGACTCATTCCTATTGATTGGTTTTATGGAGCATCATAAAGTAAGAATAGAGTATAAACTCCCATTGATTGATTTGTGGAACATCACAAAATAATATGGAACAGAATATATTGTATAGAACATTCCAGAACATGCAAATCTAAAGAATTAATGTAGTCCTAACACCAATCATCTCTGGACATATGCATATCTCTATGCTGCCTGCATTTTGCAATGTATTCTAACCTCTGCCAATAAGTTAGCGTCTCAATACTTTTGTTGGCAAAATAGCTTCCTTCAATATGCCTCTTTCCATATTTTAGGCTGTAATATATTTGTTCTGATCAAAAAGAATAAAAGACTGGCAAGTTCAAGCCCAAATCCTGAAGTGATACCTTTCTTGGATCTTCTCTAGATCATGTGGACAATGCATACTTTATTTTAAACCTAAAAGCTAATTGAATTCATATCAGTAGATATGTTATCTTTACTGAAGATCCTGAGGTCACTTTGCCTGCACTGCCTGTTCCTGGTAATGTCATAGTACCTCCACCTGTTACCAAGTTCAGACCATTTTCTATGGTCACCCAGAGCAGGATTGTCAAGGTAGATAACTCTCCCAATGAAAATAATTCAGGTGAACATGTATTTGCTACATCTTTGTACTACCTTCAATCTCTTGGCAATTTCTATACTGATAGTGAACCAATTCACTTTCATGCTGTACTTGCAGAGGACCATAAAACCAATACTCACCACTGTCAAAATGCCATTCTTATGGAAAATCAATCCCTTGAGAAGAGTTATGTAGGTGATCTTGTATCACTTTCTCTAGGAAAGAAACTGTTCAACACTCAGAACATTTGTAAAACTAAACATGATACTAACAGCAATACCTAAATACAATGCCTGTTATGTAGTTAAAGGATACCTGCAATATCTTGGCACTGATTATCAGCACATGTGTGCATCTGCAACATCCATTATATCTACCGGCTTCTCATAGCCCTTGCTGCCCATAATCGATGGAAAGTTTACACCATTGATGTGGGAACTGCTTTTCTTCATGGCAAAATACCTGAGGATTAGGAGCTTTATATCAAGCTACTTCCAGATCTATTAAACCCCCATGAACCTAAGGGGACTTTAGTTTATAGACTGGATAAGAGTCTTTAATATCTAAAACAAGCTTTCTGTGTATGAAATCAAATCCTGCATGAGGCATTAGTCATCATTGACCTCACTGCAGTGGTACTGCTATAGATACATGTACATACTGGCAAAATTTTAGATGGTCATATTATGATGGCTGTACATATCAATGTCATAATTGTTATAGGCACATCCAATTCTGCCATCCACGGTGCAATAGTGCACACTAGAGATTTTTTTAATATTTCAGACACCATAAAACTCAGCCTTTTTCTTGGCATGGTGGTTACCACGGATTTATCAGGGCATATTAGCATTAGTCAACAGCAACATATAAATCAAACTCTGGAAAAGTATAATCTAGATGATGCCCATCTTCAATCAACCCCTGTTGTTTGTGGGGGGGGGCATTTGAAGAGTCTATACTTGATAGTACACAATTCCAACTTTTAGATACCACAGGCATAATACTTTATCAGAGCCTTGTTGGTAGTTTTCTTTAAGTTTCTTCAAAGATCTGGACGTTGCACATTCAGTCATAAAGTTTTGTCACACAATGTCTAGTTCCATGGTTGCTTACCTCACTGCAGCTAAATGTGTACATCAATACATTGAAGGTAATCTGCTTACATTCAATTGCATTCCTAAAGCTCCGGATGATTCTAAGTTACACTTACTGACTGATTATGTTTATGCAAACTGGGCTGGTAATGTGGATACTCGTAGATCTACTTGTGGATTTCTCTTCATCATGACTAATGGTCCTGATACCTTATCATCAAAAGTGCAGTCAATTGTCACTCACTCATTAACTGAATCTGAATATGTTACTCATAGTAATATTGCTATCAAAACAAATTTCTTATGCAACCAACTTGTTGATTTTAAATTTTCTCCACTGGTCATAATGTTACTGTACAGAAACAACACTGGTGCTATTGCCTTGACAAATAATTACCTCAATCATCAATGCACCAAGTACATTGATGTTTACTACCACTACATCCAGATATATATCTACAAATCTATCATTTTGGAGCAAATTTTTTAGACCAACCAACTTGCTGACATATTGATAAAAAACTTATGCAAGCCAACTCATAAGATCCTTTTGCCAAAGATCTTTCCTTTGTTTAAGACTATAGCCCAAGTTGAAGACTGATCTACTTCACACCGTACGTGCAAAGAAGTGCAGCAAGCTCATTTATATGAACCTTTTTCTTTGGCACCTGAAAACAATCTCTCTAAGGGAATTTCACAGCATGGGAGATGTATCGGTATTTCAGTGTGTTATTGTTCCAGTTCCTATTCCAGACCATGACTTGTGACCTGTTACACCTGTCTACATCCATCTTAATTCATATCTTACTGCAGATTTATCCTATCCGTCTATCCACAATTACTCCAAAATCCGTTCTACAACTCAGCAGTTTATTCCATGAAATTCTCTACCAATATTTCCAATCTACTTGCTATTACAGTACTTATTTCATTACCAACCAAGATTGGAATATTATTTTGGTTTCCAGTAAACTTACCAATTTTGAAGAGACTCTCTGAACTTCTACAAACTCATGTGTATTTTGCTTTTCTCTGCCACTTCTCAATTTTTCTATTTTTCCCATAGAAGCATGCATTTATAGAAGTATCTTCTCATAGCAGTAAGTTCTCATAACGTGTAATAGGTAGCAGTCCTTGTTGAATTAATATGTTGTTGTCATCATACTTTTTCTTTCTATTATTTGTCACCTTGCACTGTAATCTCAATCATAGTGCGTTACATACTCTCATTTTTGCTTTTTCCTCTTAGGCTATGAGTCTTGCATTCTTCTCCTAACCCATTGTATTATCTTGGTTCCATGCATTTAGCTCCTTCTTCTTGCATGTTCACCATTCTTTGCTTTTGCATTCTTTTTGCATTGTAATTGCTTTTCATTAAAATCTTTCTTTACACTTGAGTAACATTTGACTGTACAAAGAGAGGAAACCAGGGATTAGTTTACTGATCTGCTGCCTTGCCTTGAGGAATAAAACCCATTGCAGTAACTAGTTTTCTTTGATTCTCTAAACAGTTTTGTTCCTTGCAATTTGAGTAATGCTTTGGTAGCTTAAGTAATTTTTCTTGGCCCTCCAATTGACTTATAAGCAAGTAATTCTAAGCTAAGGCTGTTGCACAAAGTCCATATGAGTGGAAACCTCCTGGACCAATTACAGGCAAAAGTTCTGGTACCTGGCCCTGATAGGAAGGGAAATGTGTGCTGCAGAAATTAATTGGAACTGATACCTGTAAACTTTTGTGTGATTAGTTTAGGCTTATAGCTATCTTGTTCATCTCATTTTTTGTTGAGCTATCAATTGCGTTCGGTTTAGCCTTGCACTATTTGATGTCAGCATAGACCCACTGGAACACTTTGATTTGGTACTTTAATGTATGTATACCTATGTCACATACATGGACAACTATACTCCTTACTCTAACTCATTGATTTGCCCGTTTACTTATATAACCACTCTTCATGAAGCCTTCCCTGGCAAACTTTATTTGCTTTGGCACCTGGAAATAATTGATGGTTAACTTAAATCATACAAAAGCCTTCCTGTAGTTGGAAGCCCCTCCCCCTGCCTCCTAAACTAGCAGGGGTGTACTCCCAGCTGGAGCTTAAGTAACTAACAACTTGGGGATTGGGTAAAGTAGGCAAAGACCTTGGCTGATCCTCACAGACCAAGAGTGCAATTCACCTTAGTACCCTTGGCACATTTTAAAGTGGTTTCAGACTGAATGCATATTTAGATCATCTACTTGTATTCTGGATTCAGTTGTAACTCACTGACTGACATCCTATAAGCCAAGTAAACTAACTTTCTTCAATGTGACAATTCTAGGAGAATTTGTTGTGGTATCTCATATCCCTGCACTTCCTCCTCCTCCTGGTACTTGAAACCTCTTGATTTGAAGAGAAGTGTAAGCTAAGACTCCAACTAAGTAGACATATCAATACTGCCTTGGGACTTCACTAAGGTATTGCTTCTGATGTTCATCCTCCCCTGGTTGCGTACTTGCCACTGTTTATCTGGAACACACCTATTTGTTACCTTTACTGATACTGTTCTTCTTCTTCTATGGTTACTAGTTGATCTAGCAATTATGAAAGGACCCTTGAGCCAATCCAGCAATGCCTAGAGCATGATCAGCAAATCTTTCATAGAAATCTTGCTGCTGAACATGTGTTCTCTGTACAACAACAGAGAGAATGTAAGGTAACTATTGTGCAGCATTCCCCTTGAACTAGGGTTAATTCACCTCAGCATTTGTTTTCTTCTACTGTTGATCAACAAAACTTCATTGTTTCAGCCAATGTCCATGCATCTGGACCATCAAATGCTTGTTTACATGAATCTATCTTGCTTTCAGTAGCATTACCCCCAGTGCTATTATCATCAGAGGCAATTTATGCACTACCATCAGTGCATTCAATTTGCAACAGATATTTAATCATAAGGTGAACTTTCCTTGATAGGATATACATTCAGTCCACAACATTCATACTACTCATTCAGTGCGCTCAAACCCAATAAGCATACACTCATGAGATCCCTCTCAAGTAAGATCAACTCATGATTCAGTAAAGTAATTCAGTTATGCCATCAATCAGTCTGGCCATTTCATGTCACCTGCTCCTTCATATTAACCTGATTGTTCTAAGTACTCAGACCATGCTTGAGATGAACAAGGTCCAATGCCTGCATATGCCATATGTCCTCAGGTTTTAATGCCTATACATGCCATATTTCTTCATGTTCTAATGCTCAATACTGACTATGACTTATCCTATGCATAGTACTTTCACTCTCAAACTATGAACAGTGATATGTATCCAATGCATCCTAGTATGCATATAGGCATGGAACATGTTCCCAAAGCTGAGATCAGCTTGATTGCTTTGTGTTGTTTTAGTAATACAGTCAACAACTGGCCTCTATTCCTGACCTCATTATGGTCATACTTTATTTTCACAGGGGGCTAATCTCCACTTCCTGTCTCCTGCATCTATTCCTTGCTCTGTCTAAAAGAATCTTTTCCTATGGTCTATCCTTGAACAGGCTATTAGGGAAATACCATTGCATCAATTCTCTTCCACACTTATGGACAATAGACAGTCCTTATTTCTCTTTTCCCAAATGCATTTTGAGTAATCAGGGCTTGAGCATTTGATGGATTTGAGAAGAGAAATTGAAACTCTTGCGTTTAGTAGTGATCCATCATCTTCTACATGGATCTGGAATCATTCTGTTGTAAATTGGTAATTCTAAACCAAACCACCAGTGATGAGATGTTGATAGCACATTTCATTAAAAATCTTTCAGATGATTCCTATAGTCAAATTGTTGAAATTATCTTTCCAACTGACAATTTTTTGTGTCAGAAAGCATATGACACTGTTGCCAAAGTACTATATGCAAACATCTTCAAGCTTGTCACACATATTTCACACTCAACACCATTTAAAGGGTTCATCATTCACCCAAAAGGATCATGTCAGATCTAATTCTTGCAGTATAAATAGTGCCAGGGTACAAACCTATGGTCAGGGAGCCAGTAATTCTAGAGCTCCTCAGTGCATTGAATAAGAACCCAGTCAAGACAGGTCCTCCATGTCTTGAGTTACTTTTAACACCCAGTTGCTAGATACCAGGGCCATACACCCTAGGTGTAAGATGAATCCTCTCCATTCCAAAGCCAACTGTAAAGCTGATCTGTCCAAGCACTGTTCCCATCACAAAGCTTTTGGATACACAACTGCAGCATGGAAGATGGGAAAGCATACTGTTCACATGGCACTGCTCAATTCCTACTGTGCTTCCATCCCAGATGTGAAGTTTTCTCCTGTTATGGAAGATTTATTGGGTGACTTGCCCCAGTGACCACAGTTCCCACTTCCAACAGTCTGGAAACTTCTTCTCCCAATGTGCAATCAGGGACTGTTGTAAATGTCTTGCTCCCAGTGGCTGTTCATTTTGTTGTACATCTCAGTGCGGAGCACATGCTTTCCACTGATGACCTTATTACTAACATGCTGCTAGGGGCTGATATGGAAGACTGTTCCTTTTGCCTTATCAACCCAGTCCAATGACTCCCTAAACTATACTGGGAAAGTTATCATAGATAGTGGTGCTTCTGGTCATTATGTTGATCCTAATCTAGATGTAATTACTACCAATATTACAAACTCTTAGATCAAAGATCAAACAAAGTTTCAGTTGCTGTGGTGCGAGATATACTGTCCAAAGTATAGGCATTTGTACTGCCAACCTCTGAGTATGTATTAGTGCTAGTCTAGTCACAACTTTTAGCTTTTGAGATACTCACTTGACCCCCAGACTGATTACCAGTCTCATTTTAATGTTGCAAATGGTTTGTGCTGGTAGAAGATTTAACCACTCCACATACAAATCTGTTGGAATACAACTTCCATATCATGGTTGTGCAACCAGAAAACAATCTTGTTACCGTACAGACACTTCCTTGCACTGGAAATTTTGCTGCTGCAGCAATTTTCACCAATTGAGCCATGCATTGGCATTGTGCACTGGATTGCATGAATTTTAAATATCTTTGTTTGCTGCATGATGATACCAATACTCCTATTGTATTTGATGATTCCAAAATCCTTAACTGTGAGACATGTTTACTTAACATGGGTAAGTACCTTCCTCATAAGAGTGAATCACATATGCATTCTGCTGTAAAGGGCAAACAATTTTATCTTGATTCTACCAGGAAGATTTATAATCATATACTAGGTAGATACTGCAATATAGTGTGTTTTACAGATGGCTATATATGCTGTTGCTTTGTCTACCATTTGCACTACAAGCATAGAACCTGAGATAGAATATGAACTTTTGTCACTCTTATGCAAACTAAGGACTATCCCTTTTTGTACCTTCACATGGACAATGCAAGAAAACTCATCTCAGCTGAGGCTCAAACATTCTTTGCCTCAATGGGGTTTGTACTAGAACTCTCTGCTCCTAATTTCCATCAACAGAATGGTATTACTGAACACTCTATTAGCACATTGACTAACATTTTCTCCTGTCTAATTAGTGAGTTTGGACTACCCGATTGTTAAGTCTTGCACGGAAAAAGAAGTTAAAAGAGCAAGAGAGAATAGATCAATGAAAGCTGACATAACAATGGAGATGAACTAACAGTAATAAAAAGGAGCAAGAGATAAGAATGGATAGCAAATGTACTAATATTTGTGTATGCATGTGTGTGTGTATTTTCACTAATGAACAAATACATAAACATGAAGTATAAAAGAATTATTTATAACTAGCTTGAACTCGATGACTAGACTCATTCTCATTAGTTGGTATGTAGAGCATCATAAAAAAATATGGAACAAAGCATATAATGTAGAACATGCGGATCTAAATAATAGTTGTAGCACAAACAGATTTCTATTCATAAAGCATCTCAACTTGTTTTGAGTCTTATCGAACTTTTTCTTGATTAGGCCTACATGTTTTCCATGTATTTACTTTTAGATTTAAGTCAAAGAGGGGTTGACTCACAAATGATGTTCCTTCATCCTAATTTGTGACAGCAAATTTTATAGTTTTAGCTCTAACATAAGTTTTCAATGGACAAATCCTAGACAATTCTAGAGGTACTCAATATCAGTACAGATTTTGTATGTTTGAAAATAATTTTTTGAATATTGGGCTGATCTGAGTTTTTGTATGCGATTTACTATCAGGTAGTTTTGCATTTCATGGTGTTTTAAAATATTTTATTTTTAGGAAACTTATTTGAGATGTTAGCAGTTGTATTTTGTCTTTGCGAGAAAATGTTAATGCTAATTTCCAATTCTATATAGGGCCATACACTCAAAATGGTCTTATTCTACCAAATTGAACAAATTTTCACTACCAAGACCAAGAGTTTTTTTGTGATGCAGATTATCATAGCTTCACCTAGATTTAATATGTAGAAATTCTTTATTGCATTTTTTAGTAGTACACACATAACCTCTACTTCACTATTTTTTAACTTTCTACTCAAAACGAATTCCAAAATTGTATTGAAAAATTAAATCTCAAAACAAAGCAGAAAAATGATTTTCGAAAGCCCTGATATTTTAAGTAAACTGTAGGTCATGCAAGAATCTCTTGATAGTAAATTATTCTGAGAAACAAAAAGATTATTACCTTTTTCAATAAGGCCAAAAATTACTGTATCGTATAATAAATTATTTGAATTATTATTGAAAATAGAGGCAAAAGCACCTTTGAGATTAATATACAACAGTGCATATTAAAACCACGTAACTTGCAGTGCAAAGGGCGAAAATTATAAAATCCAATACGGTTTCATTCGGGAAACAATGGTTTTATCCCATATGAACTTCAGCGGGAATTCCTCGTATTCCCATGTTCTTCAGATGTTTAATATGCGCATAAAAAGCTGACATAAAATTTGGCAAGCATCTATACTCAACCCCAAACTCACGACAAGTCTTTTTGATGATAGGTGCTATAGCTGGGTAGTGATACTGACTTACTCCCGGATACAAGTGATGAGTCACCTGAAATATTGAATAAACAAATAAAGATGTTTCCTTTTTTAATAGACTCAGTACATTATAAATTTCCCCAATGAAGGTCATTCACGGCCTGTAAAAATACTAAACCAATAGAAGCCGCATTGACCAGTTTGCATACCATTTTCGCTTGAAAACAATAATCTGCTTTAGGTTGATGGTCCACTGTGATATGATTTTACTGCTTCACCAAATCCGTTTGTTGATGTACATTGATTTATCTAATCCTATGTATTCGATTAACTGAATTTTTTTGGTATAACTGACGGATTCGGTTCATGAAATGTTCATGAAATGTTTACTGTATTGAATCATAGGAAAGTGCTGCATTAACGCAAGCGAAAAAGATTCGGTTGACAAACAAGATAATCCGGAAAATGTAATTTTTATGAAAGAAGAGTGACTCCCCAGAACTGATAGACTTAGAATTAAGTCAACTTAATAGCATAATCGAACTTAAGCAAAAAACATCATAACATAAAAGACCTGCTTTTTTGCGATATTACCGAAACTCTTTGTCAAGTCTTTAATTATAAATTTTGAAACTAGGTACAAAAATTCAGCACAATAAATTCTGATATGCAAAGCTCATTCTCTACATAAATCAATAAATATGATGTAAAAAAGAATATCAAATGATAGCATCAATATTTATTTATTCTACTTCTATCATAAAGTGCAAGATTTGAGTTTTTATTTCATTTCATGGGTTGGCTTATGAGTTATTTATAGCTACCTGATAATTCAGTGCGCCACTAAAGAAGGCAGTAAGCCAACTGTCATGCCCATAATCAACTGAAGACTTGATCTGTAAAACAAACATTTTTATGCATGAAAAAATCATTCGTACGTCATATTAATAAGAATACCACATGTATAAAAAGTATCAAATGAACAATGCATTTTTTACGAATTGGTGTACATTAAAAAGTCCTACATATTTATATATAGAGCCTAGTGAAATTTAGATCAAGCTATTCATAATAGCATGAGTGTTAGGGAGTAAATCTTCATATCAAAAAGTTTATACATAAAATAGTCAAAGGAACTATGGAAAAGTCACTTTAATCAAGTCAGGAATCGTCAGGATTAATTCTTTTGAGGGTTTTACTACTACTGCTAGAAGTTGCATAATCGATTGTGTGCATTATAACAGATTCTTTTTATAGTATATGGAACAAAAAAATGTAAGCGAATAGAAAAGCTGAAAGAAAAGTTGCATGAGAGTTAACCCTCTCTTTTTCTATATGTACCTGAGAAATTGCCCATTCATCATCAATAGCATCACTACATTTGTCTCCCAATGGATATTCGCATTCGGTACTTACATGTGAAACCTGCATGTACGAATATTATTAACAACATATTTCTATCGATTCCAAAGTAAATATTTAAAGAAGTACTAAAACCATGCAGAATTTTTTAAACCTAGAAGCTAAAAAATAAATTATTTCACAAACAATATCATAAATTTGTCAATGTTATTATAAAATGATCTCGAAGTGCTATGAAAGGGCAAAACATGCTTCAATGACTTTTCAGTTTGTAATGGGTACATATTTAAAGTTTATAACCCAGAACAATTTCGAAAGGTTAAAAAACGCCCATGTTTGTAAGTGCAACCCATCTATTGGCCGGTCAGTCTTACATGTGGCATGCATTGAACAAATTCAGGGCACTTAGGAAAGATGCGTATAGCTCAACATAAAAGTCGATTTATATCTTTATACGAAAATAGGTTGACAGCATTAAAAGTTATCTTGCCTGCACAGTTCAAACAAAAAATGCAAGATCAAGTTTTAATTTTACCTTCAAAAAGTCACATTGCTAGGTTAGTATAATAATATATACATTGGTAATTATTACGTCAATATCAACACATCTAGTCAAAGTGCAATATGAGAGATACCATAAGTCCTACAGGCATAAGTTATGGTGATATCATCTTTCAACTGATCGAAGTGTCTTGTGACTATTAATATTCAATTCTCAAAAAATTTGCTCAAATCACTGTACACTTTTCATGTAAAAATTTTTTATATTAAAAATATTGAAATTATTTTAATATAATGCATAATTATAATTTTTCATTTGCTTCTGTAATATATATCTATGCATAATTCCACCAAAAATAATTATTTTCAATTTAGTTACTCTGAATACGAGTACATTGCATATATATATATGTATGTACCTGAAAGTTGAATGCTAGGAAGTAACCAGTAATCCATTCAGATATAAGGAACAGGCCAAAATATTGAATTATCGATGTGTCAAAGAAATACAAAGGAACAGCAATTCTCCACAAAACCCACACAGTCTAAAAAATATATAATTCAATTACAAAAATATATTAAATGTATCAATGTACAATGGTCAACTTGAAACTTTATAGATTGTATTCAATTATGTATATTTATATTTTTAAAGTGGTCTCGCTTATTGTACAGGCTCCAAATGAAATACTTCAGAATGGAAACAGTTTTCAAGTTGCTATGTCCAATTCCAAAGTAGTTTCATATTGTGTTTAACATAATTTGTAATATTCTAATTTTTCTCTTCACTCTGTATTCATTTCTTACTCAAATTTGTAAAGTGAGGAAAATTGAATTTTTTCGGACAAAAGGCATAAACCAGACCATTGGAAAAATAAAATGGACACAAAATTAACCTCTTGAAAATAGAAAAAAGATAAATTTAGTCTTTCAGTAAAATGTTCAGCTAAATTATTTTCTTGATTATTACAATATTGCTAGACTCTTGCTCAGTAGAATTTGATCGTACTGAAGCAGACAAAAAATTTTAATATACTAGCATATACAGAATAGTTTCTAGAACAATTCTACTTGTCGAAGCATAATTGTGTGCTTTAATATATGATTTCACTGTATTTTTAATATCTTCTCATTCTGCTGTCCCTGCCTCTCTGTGCTTTATCACTAATGTATATAAGATTAGAGATTCTTTCATTTTACATGCCTTAACTAATGTATGTAGGGATAATTAAAAATATGATATTTCAAGAAAAATAGCGCAATTTATACATATATATCATTATATATATAGAGAGAGAACAAATATATCAGCATATCTATGATAACTAAACTCCTAAGATTGCGAAAAAATAAATATGCAAACAACAGACATATTCATCCTTGAAACAAATCAATTTTATCTCAACGCAATAACTTTTTTGTCAACTTCATTCGAATTCCTATCATGCATAAAATTTCAAATTATAAGGCAAATTACCTGTTTTTAGTGAAAAAATAGAACTAATGTTACCTTTGAAAGCCACATTTCAGCCCATCTATATGTACTGATAGGATTAACACGCACTGGTCCATTACTTTTTCCAAAGAAAGTATCAGTAAGATCTTGAATTCGGAACTTCAATCCCAGTATGCCGTACAGTGGCGGAAGATATAAATGCTGCAGTACATTGCACAAATGAGATAAAGTAGCAAATTATTAGACTAATAAAATATTGCAACTATATTGTACTACTAAGGAACTACGAAATATATTAATACCTGCCATTTTCTCTCGAACATAACACCCAGAGGCAGTATTTGAATTTTACAGGTTTGGAAATTGGTCAATGTAATCTAATGGAATCTTATACAGATACAATCTGTTAGAGATAGTCCTAGCAATTCAGTATAGGATTTCATATTAGTTCATAATTGTACTAACTAGTTGACTATACGTGTATATTATAGTAGCCTATATTGAAGCGCAGCTCTAGAAATTCTTCCTATAACTTTGTTCTAGAACAATCGTAACTTGAAATTTAACTTGTAAGAAGCTATATTTACTTTTACAAATTATAATTAAACCATCCCTAAATACAAAATTATGCACTATTTAAATAATACCCTTCGTTCAATTACAACCCACAGGCAGTACATTTAGTACAACAAAAAATTAAAACTTTTTGGTTGTATCATATTTTCAAGTTCTGTGAAGTCTTACATAGTCCACCAGAGCGTACTTCGAGATCAACCCAACCTTCTGGAGATGATGTAATTTGGTAGAAGAATGTATAAAACAACTAGAATTGCACAAAGTCAATGTAATTGATATCTCTATCTTTAGCTTGCTCAAAATATATCATAAAGTGGTATAAGCTGTTTCTAAGAGTAGACTATGATAATCTTGGGTGCATATGTTGCATCTCAAATAGGAACCCTAATTGTAAAGTTAATGTTGGTAGATTAAGCTTGTTCTGAATATGATGATCATTCGATAAATATAGTGTAACAGCAGAGATATTATATATTGAAATGCACAATGATACTCCAATATAGAATTATTCTGCAAACTTGCTCTGTAACTGTTTCAACAATTGTTAGTATACTGGATAATATACTCTACTGGTGGGCATTAACATAAACAGTTACATAACAAAGATAGATTTTAGTTAAGTATAACATTTGACAAAATATTTAATTCATAAAATTATATGAAAGAGCTTAAAGCTATACTTTGACTACTATAAATACTCATAAAAATACTGTCAGCTGCATAGTTTGGGGGGCCAAATAGTGGCTAATATTATAGTAAAGTTTGGATATAATAAATTGTATTAAAAAAATTCGTAATTTATCAAATTCAGCTTTAGATTTTCAAATATAACATTAATTATGCAGTACCGAGAGATTCATTGTACCCCAAACTTACGGTATAAACCTTAATAATTTCAGATGTTACTGTGAATCATATATTTACTGGTCAAATAATAAAGACCTGGTATTTGTAGATTTTACTCCAATTTTGTCTCTCCACAAGCCTTCTCGGATCACCAGAATCAGCAACAGGTAGATCCGGATCAGCTTGATAGACATTTGTGTATATGTGATGTCCTACGACATGCTGAAAAAAGTCAAAAATGAATTATATGAATCGTAACCAGAACTACAATGATTTCCAAAAGGAAATGCTGAGCTGTTTTAGAATTATTTTGTATATCTTTAGCTAGACCTCAACATATATATGACTTACAAACTAAAATGAAAAATTGGACATTCTGCGTTATGCACGGAAAGCCATAAATACGACCAAACTACGAATATGAAAATTGAGCTACATAGTTCTTGCATAGTTATTCAGCTACTTTAATAAAATGTTCAATATGTTTTGAAAATGCTGGCGATGACTCTAAACCTAGCAATTTCATCATGCATAACATTAGTACATGAGCTTTTTCCAAAAAGTATACACGTATATGTATACAGGGCATCTGAATGTGTAACCTGATAATGCCATGACGTCATATTAGCTCCAGCATAAAAATCCATAAATAATCGACCGCCATAACTCCACCAATTCTACACGACAAAAAATAATAATGGATATTTACTTAAATATAGCTAAGTACAAAATTCAAAGTAGTCAAAAGAATGATATTGAAATGTAAAAAAATCTACGTAAGATAGGTATGAATAAATACGCAAGATGTTTAAATTGATTTATGCCTGAATGAAAACTTCTACTTGCGTACGCAGCAGGAGGTTTTTAAGGCAGCTTGATTATTTATATGTGCAGCTGTGTGAGCAAGAATTCCAGTCAATATGTACATTTTGTAGTATATATGCATATTCATTAATCTATTTAAAAGAATGAATCTCCCAGTATCTATGCATCAGTATGTACTATTATATACATATGTTTGTACTAATCTATACCTCAGAGGAACCAAATGCAGTATGACTTGAATCATGCATAACATGCAACAGAGGCATTGCTTGACAAACTCCAAATATGATAGCAAACAGAACTCGTCCCCAGAAAGGAATCATATCTTTCCAGTAATTATTGCATGCCAAAAATGAAAATAAAGCACAAGCACTGACCTGCACATATAAATTGTTAACAAACGGACAGAAAATGAGCTTAAACCCATATATTATAAAGATTCTATGTATTAAATTTGCATCTATAAACAAATATTACAAATGTAAAAAAAGACAAAGCAGAGATATAAATAATAATTTAAATGTACCATACGGAATAGCATCTCACATATGAGCACAAAACATTCAAGTTCAGAGATTCTAAATTTATCATTATATTTTTTACACAAAATTTTGGAGATTTTTGCTGTCATTTTCAAACTCTGTCAAATAAAGGCATATTTTATAATAGTTTCTGAAAGATTCAAAGATTTTTAAAATAATTTAGTAACCTGTTGTACACTTTTTGCTCAAATAAACAAGAACACTGTCAATTAGATTTTGCAAATTCATTGATACAAATCTCAATATTCTGATGTGAATCAAATGAAATAAAAGCATCTGTGAACATCAACATACTATGATATTTTTTCATTTCAAATTTATGAATAAGGCAGTTTCTTCATTTATTCATAGCAATTTTAAATTTGTCTTACATTTAAAAAAATAAAAAATAGAGAATAAATTTAATTACCAGAGCCATTCGCCAAATGCCAGGTCTAGGATCCTTTGGATTCAAATTGTGTTCATTGAAATATGACTTTATCCGTTGATTCATAGTGGAATAGAATCCCGAGTCTGGTTTGTACTGAGGAAACTCATAACTGCTAACCGAGCCAATTTCAAACTTGCCAATCATTTTTCGAGGTTTATCTGTAAATGGGTGATAACTTTCAAAGGCTGCAGTTGCATCTCTGCCAGCCATTAACAAGAGCACTTCACGGCCACCAGGGTGATTGTCTACCCAACTAGTAAGATCGTAAACCTGCAAGAAATACATGCAATGTTGAACATAAGATCAGATGAATTTCTTTCTATATAACTGTAAGAAATCAGTCTTCAAGATGGCCTGATAAGGTCCAATTCTCTCATATCCAAATAAGGTATCTTTGCATGCTAAATGGATAAATGTTTCTTATTGCATGATAATTTTTTTCCAGTCAAGTACCGAGATCGGAGCAAATTCAAACAATTAAGCTCCACCTCATCAAAGTCATCTCGATGCTATCTAAGAAAGTCACAAAGGATGTCAAAAATATTGCATGGAAAATTAACTTACTCTCTAAATTATATTTAAAATTTTATGCTTAAAAGTCCAAATAGTTTGGTGTATTCCTTCTTGAAGTGATTTTTAGAGAAACATGGCTATTAACCCTCAAAGAGACATTGCACATTGTTCTAAAATATATTTTCCACGTTGTATATGGAAATTAATCTTTGATTGATCGATTAACAATAATGCTATTACCTTGCTGCCCACAATTACCCATACGCTCTCTGCACTATTGTGCTGTGCCACATCTTCCCAGGTATAAACATTGTTCGACACGTCTTGAACAGTCGTGGAAGGTGTTTGGAATCGCTTTCGGAGTCCATCGCCTGCATAACGTTGCATAACATTATATTAAAAACGCTAGAAAAAGCCATGAAAAATCGAATAGCGCGAAGTATACTACAGTCGAGCCACAACACAGAAATCTTCACCTGTAACAATTACGTTTTCGATCTGGGGAGGCATAGTGCAAGAGAGAGTACCAGTAAAGTCAAACGTGGGTGTCAACAATATCTGAGTAAGTTATGAGAAAATAAGTTTTATTCAACAGCGTCATCATTGAACGGATCATACGGTTGGAAATTACAGTAAGTAACTAAATACACGTAAAACTGAATATTAGCGTTTAATTCAATAGACGAAATAAATCGAGTTGATCCAGATTATCATTCAAATTTAACCGAACATTGCTTTAAACTGAACCATTGATAATGATGTAAAACCCAATAGTACTAGCAAGATTATTGAGATTTTTCAATCTAGAGAGAAGTTCACATTCAAATGAAATCAAGAGGCATTTATTGGGGGAACAGAATGAAATTGGATTCATGAATGCTGGTAAAGTATTGACTAAAATTATTTTAACAAAAATGACTTCTGCAGGAAAATTAGGTGCATAAAGTAGAGTGAGACTAATGAAAAATTCAGAGCAGAGTTCTGAAACTATAGCTGATTCTATTTTAACTAGTATCCTTTTGGTCCCAGTTGTTTTTGGCAGATTAAGTATTCACTTTTTACTTATGTCCATTGTCTCAAAAAGTTAAGATGCATTTAATAATGTGAAGAAATTGCATTTGAAATATATGTGCATATTTCAATGCTTTGATTGAACATGTGGGCAAAATCCAGCATCTCCATCAACCGACTATATAAATGGAAGGTTATACAATTTAGCCCATCATAGATTCTATAAAGTTACAAAATTTCTTGAAGATTTATTAGCAGATTTTACGCTGCAGTGACATAATTACTTTTCAAATTATTGATTAAAGTCCCCTAAAGTAAAAGAAATTCTATAACTTTATTAAACAATAAAATTATATTGTATCAACAATAACTCAACACATAAAAAATGCTTAAAATGTTTGCAGATTTAAAAATTTTGAAGTTAAGTATTGTATAAATGCATCTGTGCATTTATTGAAAGTGAACTAATTTCTTTGAAACAAATGCTTATTTTGTTGTAACTTGCAGTTAAACTTTGCACCTAGATCAATTATTTGTCCATCTGTTACTGGAACTCTGGAAACTTAGATCAGTTATTCGCTGTGTAGGAATTTTTAGCCAATTTGAGGGATTGTGGAGATGCACTTAGATAAATACCAATCATGTATGGCAATGAAATTTCAATTTGTACTAAAATAATGACTATATGTTAGGAATTAACCTCTTACAGAGTTAATTCTCTTTTATAGCTGCAATACACAATTCAACTAGATTCGTTCATG